>PVJL010004849.1:0-120395 GCA_004026885.1 Lyroderma lyra
TGTGTGTGTGTGGTGTGTGTGTGTGTGTGTGTGTGTAGTGTGTGTGTGTGTGTGTGTGTAGTGTGTGTGGTGTGTGTGCACATCCGTGGGGTGCTGGGACATGTGCACACAGGCCTGTGCTGGTGGCCGGGAGCACGCACGGGAGGCTGGCAGTGTCAGCCTGGAGCAGGAGGTGGCGCGGTGGTCCCAGTGCAAGTGGCTGCAGTGGGGTCTCCTCCTAACTCTGGCCCCCCCGGGCAGGCCTGGTCGTGGAAGGAGAATGTGCTGGAATCGGGGACATCGGGGCGCTACACGGTGGAGACGGTCAGCACAGAGGAGGGTGTCATCTCCACGCTGACCATCAGCAACATCGTGAGGGCCGACTTCCAGACCATCTACAACTGCACGGCCTGGAACAGCTTTGGCTCCGACACGGAGATCATCCGGCTCAAGGAGCAAGGTGGGGGCCGGGGGACGGCGGGACCAGCAGGCCCCTCCCCAGCTAGGGCCGGGCCCCGGGCTAAACCTCCCAGGGTCCTGAGGGCCCAGAGTGCCGAGCGGAGGCTACAGGTGGGCTGGGGCCTGAGGACAAGTCACAGGGCTCCTGCTCACTCGCCAGCCAGCCCCGGGCAGGTCCAGCTTCCCCCAGGCAAGAGGCACTAGCTGGCCAGGAAGCGAGAGGGCAGGAAGGCTGCTCAGGGAGGCTGCCCTTCGAGGTCACTTTTCCTTCAGGGCAAGGTGACCATAAGAGTGACCCAAGCTAGTGGCCTGGTGGGCCCTTGTCTGATGCCACAATGCCCTCAGAGGCATGTGATCTGCTGAGAGGCAGCCTGGGATCCCGGGTGGGACACAGCGATACCCCAGGGTGACCATGTTGAGGAAACTGCTTAACACGAGAAGTCAGTCCAGGTACCCGAGTGTCCCCCAGAGGCACCCAAGCCGAGCTGAAGGGGTGTGATTGAGCCGCCCCAATACCTGATGTGTGGAGAGAGGCGGTCTCAGACCCTCTACTGCTCCCCAGGGACATGGGGACACATGGACCGCTATGCTCCAAAGGAGACAGCTGGGGCAGTGCTGTGGGGGGTGGGGGAAGGGGAGGGTTGAGAAGGACAAGGAGGAAGGGGGAAGCTTCAGCCCACTGTCACTCGGGGTGCAGACAACCCAGCTCCTGCTCATAAACGCATGAACTGCAGTCTTTACTCAAAGGTCTGCAGGAGACCAGAGGGCGGGGCGGCAAGGGGGATCCAGAGAAGCTGGGGACACCAACAGCACCCTGAGTCCTAGGCTGGGCTGCAGCGCGTGCCCCGTGACAGGGCACTCCAGGGGTCCTCAGCCCCAACACTCTCTGACCCCTCCAAGATGAAGACCACCCACAGGCTGTCGGCCCCGGCTGTGAGCCAGGCGGGAGTCCCAGTGGGGCCCTTCGTGGCCCAGGGCTGCCCTATGGGTCACACAGTGTCTCCCAACACCTCTTCCCAGTAGGCGCTGCTTTGCATAATGCTTTGCACATAATTTGCATAATATCATCCACGCATCATCCCAAACCTGCAGTCCCTGTTGCTTACCCTCCATGTCTTCCCCTCGGTGCCCCACCCCATGCCCTCCCCTCAGTGTCCTCACCCCCACCTCCCGGACCCCACCCCCACCCCAGCCTTGACTTCTCTCTCCGGTCCCTCCTCCTGGAGTCTCTACGTCATTCCAAGTTCAGTTGCACTAGCCCGGGTCTGTCGAGTGATCCCGGAGACAAGAGTGAGGAGGGGGCCCCCGCACCCCAGCCCCCTCCAGGTGGCAGTTCCCGCAGTCCCGCCCCACCCCGGCCAGCCAGGCCCTGGCTGTGGACGCTTGCTTTATTTCCAAACAGGTTCGGAAATGAAGTCGGGAGCCGGGCTGGAAGCAGGTATGGAAGGAGACAGAAGAACTCCCCGGGGTGCGGGGAAGGGACCTCTGGGCCAGTGAGGGAGGGAACCCCAAAAGGGGTAGGGAGGCCTGTGCAGGCCACTAACTTCTCTGCCCTCCCCCACCTCGAGGGTCAGTGCAGTCAGAGCAGCAGGGAGAGGGGTTCCCAGCAGGCGTGGGGCCAGGGACCCCAGACGCCTGGCTCCTGCCTCGCTGCCCCGGCCCACGGGCACCCTGAGGCCGCGCTTGCTCAGCCTGCTCGCTCCTCTCTCGTCCCTTCTGGGCAGAAGCCCGGGCTCCTCCCCTCTGGGGCAGCTCCTCCTCCCTGGGGACAGCCGCCCCGCCTGGCTTCCCTCTATTTCCACACTTTCCCCGACTCTTCCAGCTCCTCCACACCATCACCAGCTTGGCCGTGGCCTCCCAGGGTGGCAGGGCCCGCATCACCCATGCTAATCCATGCTTTCGCGCCGTCTGCCCCCCCCCCGCCACTCCTGTGGTGCCCCCAGCACTGCCATCGGTCCCCAGGCGCCTGGCAGCGGAGTGCCATCAGGCTCCCTGGGCTGAGCTGCTCTATCTTGCCCCGCCACCCAGGAGACAATGGCTCCCACCCTCCAAGCAGAAACCCAGAAAAGAGAATCAGGACATTGCAAACCGGACTCCACAAGGCCGATCACGTCCCGGCGGAGAGGTGGGGTCCTGTGCCCTGGGGTCCCTCCACACTGGCCCGGAAGGAGCTAGGGCCGCTCAGTTCCTTCAGCGAGAGCCAGTCGGAGCACAGGCCCGCTCACAGAGGCGGGAGTTGCCAACCCCGTGCCGTATTCTCCCTGCGGCCCCTGAGAGCCCCTCCTGGGGCGGGGACAGTGTCTCCTGCCTATGTTCACCTCATGTGTGTCTGCTCACCCTCGTCCAGAGGTCCCCGAGCCCTCCCTTCGTGCCCAGGCCACCTCCGTGGAGGCAGAAGAGGCTGAGCAGGAGGGCACCCCTCCCTCCAGGCCCTCTCCAGGACATCCAAGGGTGCTCTGTCCAGAGAGGGACAGCCAGCACCAGCAGCCTGGGCCGGACCTCAGAAGTCAGGGGAGGAGGAAGCACACAGAGGCCGGCTGCAGAGGGAAGGCCACCCCAAGGGTCCCCCTGTCCCTGCTCAGGGACAGTTCTCCAGATAAGATGGTGCCCCACCCCACAACTGTTAACAACTCAAGGACATGTGGACTCAGGATGCCAGGGGCAGAAGGCACCTCAGACACCGCCTCCTTGGTTCTCTAGTCTTACAGGTGAGACCTGAGACCCAGGGCGGCCAAGGAGCCTTCCACGGTCACCCTATGGCTCCATGCTCAGCCGAGACAAGACCAGGTTTTCCCAAGGAAACTTACTAGGCATCTGCAGAGAAACTAAGTCAGGCCCAAATTAATAACATTCAAAAGCACAGAGCCAACGAGCTTCCAAAACCTGAAGACTGAATCACTTATTTGTCAAAGACAAACCCATTTGTCACCGAGGTCAAGTCCATTCACTCCTGACAGCTGAGACCCACTCAAGCACCTGCTGTTTTCAATCCTGGACGTGTGCCTCACCCACCTCCTTCCGTCCCCTGCCCCGCCACCGCCTAGCCACAGATAGGCAGGTGACAGAGCGGGTGCTGTGCCAGTCCTGGGGCGGAAGGATGCCCGGCACTGCCACCAACAGGCCCGCGGGCAGGCACCCGCCCCTTCCGGGAGGGAAGGACCTGCCGCCTCCCCTCCAGGCAGCACTTCAGGGCCAGGGTTACGTGCAGCCCGAGGCAGACACATCCCCCAGCCCTGGCGGGGCAGGGTAGGGAGAAAGCTCCAGCGCTCCCAGAACTTTCCTCTCCTTCAGCACGGAGGCCCCTGCAGTCACCCTGCCCCTGCGCGGTGCTTCTCAGCCTTCCTAGGGCCGTGGCCCTGTAATACGGCTGCTCATGCTGTGGGGACCCCCATAAAATTACTTGCGTTGCTGCTTCATAACTGTCATGTTGCTGCTGTTATGAATCATAACATAAATATCTGATATGTGTTTTCCAATGGTCTCAGGCGACCCCTGTGAAAGGGTCGTGCGACCCCCAAAGGGGTCACAACCCCTAGATTGAGAACCACTGACTTAGAGAAACAGACAGACTGAATAGGGCTGCTGCCAGGCTCAGGGCACTCACTCATCAAACCCCGTAGACCGCCCTGGGCGGCCACCATAATCATCCCATTTTACAGGTCAGAAAGGTACGCTCGGAGGAAGTGACGAGTCGGGGCTGCAGAGAGCAAGGGGGTTCGCGGGATGCCGCATGACACAGTGGATGGAGCTGGGCAGGGTCAGAGCGGGGGCTGGGGGACACCTGGGTTTGCCCTGGCGCTACTGCATGTGTGTCCTTGACCAAGTCACTTGACATCTCTGGTCCTCAGTGTTTCTATCCATCACCGGAAGCTGTGGACTCGGTGGGCCCTCTGGTCTCTGTGGCCCTTCATTCTCTAGTTCTATTCCAGTGGGCTATTCAGAGCCCCAAATCAGGTGTTCAGTCCCCATATACAGTCACAGAAGGGCCAGGTCTTTGTGGAAGCGTGCCACCCCCCATCCCAACGTTACCCTCCCAGGCTGGGGCAGACGCAGACCACAGAAACGCAGCAGGGAGTGAGGCTGGACTTAGCTACAGTTCTGGGCCCTTCTCCCGGAGGGCTGCCCAGAGGACTAGTCCAGGAGGGGAAGGACCAGGAGTGGGGCGGTGTCGGGAGGAAAGGGCATTTCTCTGTCAAGAAGGGCAGGGCTATGACCCTGCTCCCCCAGCCCCAAGACTTGGGCCTCTGGTGCCAGCAGGCCCTGCGGTCTCGGACCTGAGGACGCTAAAAGCTGGTTGTCCATGTCCAGCCTCTTGCACCTGGGAAAGGAAAGAAGGAAAGCACAAATCAGACAAAGGCAGTGACCAGTCATCGCTTGGAAAAAAGCCAGGACTTACACGACCCTCCAGTCACTGCATGACAGAATACTCCTGGGTTAATACCCAGGAGAGCGAATTGTGCCCCGCCTTGCCGCTCATCTCCCATGTCCCCTCCCTGTCCCTTCCCTCCCGTGTCTGCTTGCCTCCCTCTCCCACCACCACTGCTTGTGTCTCCCCCAGATCCTCCACCGTGACTCTGTCAGATCCTGCCTGTGCCTGCCCAGCACCACACACACGCACATGCACACACACACACACACACACACACACATACACACACACGCATACACACGCGCGCACACGCATACACACACGCACGCACACGCATACACACACACGCACGCACACACACGCATACACACACGCGTGCACACACACGCGCACGCACACACACGCGCATACACACACACACGCGCGCACGCACGCACACACAGGACTTCCCATAAGGGCTTGTGTGCAGTGGTCTGGCCCCAGCTCAGCAGGGGCTGCACCCAAGGGAACCGGGTGAGGCCCCGGGAGACAGCAGGCTGTTGGGTCGCTCGTCAGCTGTGCCTCCTTCTCTCCCACAGAGTCTGTGCCGATGGCCGTCATCATCGGGGTGGCCGTAGGAGCTGGTGTGGCCTTCCTCGTCCTCATGGCAACCATCGTGGCCTTCTGCTGTGCCCGCTCCCAGAGAAGTACGGGAGGGAGACCCGGGATCTCAGGGAGGGGGACAGAGAAAAAGGCCAGGCTTAGACTGCCCCGGAGAGCAAGTAAGCAGGAGTGCAGGGAGCAGGGGCCCTGATGGGGCGTGAGCTGCGGGGCCGGGATGGGGCCGTGTGCACCCTGCGTGCACGCCGTGCGGGCATCTGGCACAGTGCGCACTCAAAGGAGGGCGCCCTGGCCTACACTGACCTGTGCCCGACAGGGCCGTCGGCCAGCACAAGGAACTGTATAGAACCCTATAGAAATCAGGGGGTGGGAGCGGGGTGTCCATCCTTGCCCTCCAAGGCCTGCCAGTCTAACCAGAAAAGCAGGTCACTCACCCACGGAAAACAAAAAGCACTCAAGGAGCCGCTCTGTGCAGACTCTCAAAGGTCATCAGTCATCCGCGATACAGTCCCGGTGCTCGTGCGCTCTTGGCGATCGCGTGTGCCTGGAGTTTCTGTCCCGGGCCCAGCACTGATGTTCCGCGTGAGGGATCCGTGCAGACATGCAAAATGGGGCGGCAGCGCAGAGGTGAACACAGTGGAGGCCCGACCTCTAGTCCCACCCCTTCCACCGCGTGAGCTCAGGCGGGCCGCAACCGTCCCGGCCTGTTTCCTCCTGCGTAAGAGCAAAGACGTGGCACTGAAGGAACGGCCGGCGTAAGCCCGCTCCGGCCGCCACGGGGCAGGCTGCACGGGTGGGAAGCCAGCTGCTCCTCCCCTCCATGCTTGGGGGCCTTGGCCATCTTCGCTGCCCCAGTGTGTGTGGTCTCAGGACCTCCCTCGCCACCTCCCTCGCCACCCTCTCCATGGAAATGACAGAGGAGCAGATTTCAGGCCGAATTTTCTAACGGCTCTCCAACTAGACCTTGGCTGCCTCCTGTAGACATCTTAGGGTCTCCATCACGGAAGCCCCTGACACAGTAGCCAGAGCACCCCATGTCAGGGATGTTCCTGCTCTGGGCAGGAAGCTGACCATTATGATCCTTTCTTTTCTGTTTTTAATATTATTGAATTCATTCAGGTGACGTTGGTTAATAAGATTATACAGGTTTCAAGTGTACAATTCTATAACATGATACCTCGTCTCTGCGCTGCTCTGTGTGCTCACCACCCAGAGTCAGGTCTCCCTCCATCACCATGTATTCGATGCCCCCTTCCTACTCCCCCACCCCCTCCCCCCTTACCCTCAGGGAACCCCTAAACTATTGACTGTGCCCATGAGTTTTCTGTGTCTTTGTTGCTTTCACTTTTATATCCCACATGTGAGTGAAGTCAGGTGGTTCTTGGTGTTTTCTGTGTGGCCTATTGCGCTGAGCATGATGGTCTGCAGGCCCATCCATGTTGTCGTAATCGGCAGCAGTCGTTAAGCTCCTTCCGAACAGTCAGATCTGTGGTTCTCCGAACAGAGAGTCAGGACCCGGTACAGTAGGTCAGAGAAGGTTCCCATGTAGAAGGAGGTGAGAGCTTAGCAGGATGCAAGGACCTAGCTCTGAGGGGTGGACGGGCGGATGAGGACGATCTGAGCCACGGGAGTGGGGTGACAGGCTGAGGTGCATGCAGCCGAGGGCCAATGGAGAAGGAGGGGCTCCGACAGCCCTCAGCACATCCAGACAGGCGCCCTGTCGGCGGGAGGTGGGTGGGGACGCTGTGGAGCTCAGGGGCTGGAGGGGAAATGCTGGGGGCCACGGGGTGGTGGGGGCCTGAGCTCAGGGCCTAATACCTGAGGATGCGGACTGAATCTGTCATCCACATGTCCTTATTTTATGTCCAGATCTCAAAGGCGTGGTGTCAGCCAAGAATGACATCCGAGTGGAGATCGTCCACAAGGAGCCTGCCTCTGGCCGGGAGACTGAGGAACACCCCACCATCAAGCAGCTGATGGTGAGAATGCCATGTTACCCCCACCCCACCTCAACCTCTGTGCCCGGAGAGTCCTGGACCGCAGGCCTCCTGAAGCCCTAGATTCTCCCACGAAGATGCGCCCTTCCCCCTCCAATGGGCCAGGCGTCCACTCTTGGCCAACTGAGTATCATCACATGTCTGCTCTATGGTGCTTGGGGCTCTAGAAGATTCAAAAACATCTAAGATGCAGTCCCAGCTTTCAGAGAACCTGAGTGTTTGGTGGGGAGAGAAGACGTGCATAAATAACCATATGTTGTTATCTAACATATAGTTCTACACACATACAACATACCTCCCAAAAAGTCTGCGAGAGGCCGAAGTTCCTCTTCCGGAACTGGCTTCCTTACCATAAGCAAAGTCATAACTTCTGCTGCAGCCCCAAGCCTGCTCCCCCACTTCCAGATCCTCACTGAGGAACCAGAACCCAGAAACACGACTAGAACACTCTGTGCACACCCTGTCCGCTTGTGATGGGCTAACGGGGAAACAGCAGGGCTGCTCTGTGCCTCAGTCTCCACATCTGGGAAATGGGATGAAAGTGAGAGCACACAGGCCACCGTGAGGGCTAGATGGTGACCCCCCGGGGGACCTGAAGCCCGTGCAGCACAAGTGCTCCAGCGAGGTTAGCCTTGGTGTCACTCACACATCACCTGTTTCCTTATCTGTGTCCACTAGATGGTGAGCAAACCACCTTATTCATCCAGTGTCTCCACGGCCTCCCGGGCCTGGGCAGGGCTCGCCCACACTCACTGCATTGAGCTGGCGTTTTCCTTGGCTGCCTGCCCTTTTCTTGTCCAATTGATTTTTGGGTCCTGTCAATTCCACTTCAAAAGATTCCTCAAATGGGGGCCTTGCCCTTACTCTGATAGCTCTGGCCTTGTCATGGCTCCACCCGCCAGAGTGCCACAAAAGGGTCGTTCTAAAACGTCGCCCAACTCTGTGACTATCCTGCTTAACATCCTCGGGGGCTCCCCGCGTCTGCTGCATGAAGCCCACGCTTGAAACGCACAGGGCCCTCCAGACACCCCAGAGAGCCGCAACACCCAGCCTTCGAGTCTTCTAGACCTCAGAGGCTTTGCACAGGCTGTTTCTCTGCCTCCTGAACTGGTCAGCTGAACTTCACATTCTCCTACGAGAGTCAGCTCCAATGTCATCTCCTCCATAACCGTCCATGCTCGTCGCCCACTGCCGGCAGAGCCACGCACTTCCTGCTCTTCCCAGATGCCTGGCATGCTCCTGCTGCACAGCGCATTGTTCTAATTACACGTCAGCCTCCCCAGGTATCCCAGAGCCCTCGAGGGCAGAGGGCATGCTCCCCCGTCTACGCCTGTGCCTTTCCCGGGGGCTAACAGAGAGCCTGACTCAGAGAGCCTTTCATCTCACACGGGAGGACATGGCGGCCTAGCCCTGAGAAGGACGGGACACCCGTGTGGGTGAGCTTCATCGAGCCCGTGCGTGTGGGAGTACCTGGCCTGTCCTTCGTCCCAGATGGAACCTTGAATTCCCTCCCGCTGGGACAGTCCCATTGCCCCAGGCTGTCTCCACAGTGCCCCCGTCCAGACCCTAAGGAAAGAGGGGAGGTCACTCAGGAGTCTGTCAGGAGCAGGACGGGAGGAGGAAAAACGGGGGCAGAGGGACCTGCCACGGGCTCCGTGGCTAACGCTCCCCTTGAGAAGACCATCGCTCCCCGCCTCCCTTCACTCCCCACCCCCAGTCCCGTCTGCGGCCCCACATCGAGGGCAAGTGGGCTTAGAAGTTGCATCTGGGGGATCCACACAGAGCCAGAGCACTCACTGGGACATGAAAACAGCAGCAGCGGTGAGGAGGTGACAGGGCGGAAGGCCTTCGGCTGACTGCGTGGGGCTCCACGGAGACCAGCAAAGGGAGTCGCGCGCAAGAGAAGAACATCGCAGCTCAGAGGGTGGCGGGGAACCTGGCCAAGAGCATGTCACGTGCAGCAGGGACACGTGGCAAGCAGCTATGTGCCACGGGATGGCATCACTGTGGTTATTCGGGTTAAGTAACACACCCACTGTGTGGTGAGGATGCTCCATTTTTTCACCTCAAGTCTAATTAGTATTTCACTTCTCAGAAGTTTAGAGCTATCTCACTTCATGCATTCGTGCAACACAAACGTGACATTTGTGACAGCCTTACTGTAGATCAGGCACTGTGCGGGGCACTGGTCAATCAAAACACGGTTAAATGAGTCCATTCTAGAAGCACTTTGGTCAATACCCAAGGAACAGCACGGGGTGTGCTGAGGACCCAAAGAGAAACAAGAAGCGATCCTTGCCCCTGAGCTCTTTGGGATCTGTTAAGGAAGAAACCTTTTGGTGCCTCTGACTCATTGCTGTGGATAACAGGTACGGCCCAGGGTCACTGTGATTCACTGTGTCCTTCTTGAGGCCTTCATTAAGCCCAGCACTGCATGACACACGGCCCCGCGAAGGCCCCACCCTGGGCCCAGTGGTCGAGGTTCTGTAATTATTTACCTACAGATCCCCCACCCCGAGGAGCACCGCTGGGCCTTATTCTGTGTCTCCCTATCCCCCGGCACCGTGCTTGGCCTGAAATTCAGTAAATGCTCAGTGAATTGAATTGAATCATCCACGTGAAAACTCTGGAGGTGATTTCCTAGCCCAAGGCGAGGAAATTCGGTCTCAGCAACCTGGCCCTCACCCACACACCCACCCGCAGCTCCCCCATCTCTCTCTGTCTCTCAGGACGCACCTCCTCCTGACTCCCCACCTGCCTCCTGCAGGCTGGGCAGTGGGAGGCAGAGGTGGCAAGCTTCTTTCCAATTCTTGGTCTTGTCCTCGGGGGAGGTGACAGTTAGCCCACCTCGTACCCACTGAGCACGCGTTTTGGGATTGCAGATGGACCGGGGTGAATTCCAGCAAGACTCAGTGCTGAAGCAGCTGGAGGTCCTCAAGGAAGAGGAGAAGGAGTTTCAGAACCTGAAGGTGGGCATGGCCAAGGGCTGTAGGAACCCTGGAATCAGGTCTTTGGCTCTGATGGCCCAACCCCCATGCCCAAACAAATGATGACAGCAAGTAGAAGAGCAAGGTCCACGGTCAGTCACCTTGGGGACAGGCGCTTTCCTCTCCGTAAGGCGGGGCACTCCCTTGCGAAAGCGCCCGCTGTCTCACCCCCACACTAAACAGGGGAGAGAGTGAAGGCCAAGGTCCGAAGGTTCTCCTCTCCCACAACCGTTTCCCAAAACTAAGTGTCCATGTTCAAGACAAAAATAAAAAAAGCAATTCAAGCGTGGCTCTCAAATGACCTTGTGTTGACATTCCCTCCCTTCAGCACTCTCCCTTCCCCACTGCCACCTGAATACCTGCCAGCCCTCTCTCCTTGTGTCCCCATGAGGCCAAACCTCCTGCCCCCACCACCCTCACACTTCTCCCCCACTGTCCCCTCCTCCTGTCTGTCCTCATCTCTTCCTATGGAAAGGTAAGACTGGCTCTGTAAGTTCGGTGCAGGCTCTGCTCACCTGGTGACACTGCTCTCGCTCTTGTCCCCCACCCAGGACCCCACCAATGGCTACTACAGCGTCAACACCTTCAAGGAGCACCACTCGACCCCCACCATCTCCCTGTCCAGCTGTCAGCCGGACCTGCGTCCCACAGGCAAGCAGCGCGTGCCCACAGGCATGTCCTTCACCAACATCTACAGCACCCTGAGTGGCCAGGGCCGCCTCTACGACTACGGCCAGCGGTTCGTGCTGGGCATGGGCAGCTCGTCCATTGAGCTCTGCGAGCGCGAGTTCCAGAGGGGCTCCCTCAGCGACAGCAGCTCCTTCCTGGACACGCAGTGTGACAGCAGCGTCAGCAGCAGCGGCAAGCAGGACGGCTACGTGCAGTTCGACAAGGCCAGCAAGGCCTCCGCCTCCTCTTCCCACCACTCCCAGTCCTCTTCCCAGAACTCCGACCCCAGCCGACCCCTGCAGCGGAGGATGCAGACTCATGTCTGAGGCTCTCGGAACCAGGGCGGGGTGCAGGGATGGGACTATGGGAACTTTGGAGAGCACCCCAGAACCAGCTGCCTCCAGGACAGCCCCAGAGAACCTCTGCCACCACCCTTCTCTGAAGCCCTGATCAAGCACAAATGTGGGTCCCCAGCTGCAGTGTGCCAGAGGTGTGGGGTGGGGCAGTGTCCGAGGATGCAGCTGAGTCCACTGTGCCCTGTGCTGGACACGCTGGTCCCCAGCCCTTTCCTGGAGGTCCCCCACTCCTCACCTGCTGCTCTCACCGGGCCCTAGAAGCAGCTATAACTTTAATGAAACTGCCGTCCACTCTCCAGCCTCTGCCCCAAGAGCTCTCCCTGCTACAAGGGTGCTCCTGTACAGCCCTGGGGAGAAGTGGGGGTGAAGCGCTTTCTAGCGCCACCCCCGACCCGAGCTGCCCCGGAGACCCCAGTGCCCTCTGCGGCTCAGGGCCCACACACCCTGCAGGCTGAGCAGCCGGAAGCCGCTGGGGCCAGAGGACCGTCTCTCACCACACGGCCCGGGAGCCCACCCTCAATTTGTTTGGTGTTTTGTGTCCCATCCTCTTACAGTTCTGTCCTCGTACTGGTTGCCTCTGACCCCGGAGGTGGGACTGGCCCAATCAGAGACTGGTGTCCTGGGCGGGGGAGGGAGAGGAAGCAGGGAAGTCTGAGCCGGGGAGCGCCCGCCCACCACGCCCCTGGCCCGGCTGCTGCCTCAGAGCCTCCCCACCCAGCCCTGCTTCCTGTACCGCTTCTCCCCTACACACGTCAGAGCTAATATACGCAGTGTGAGAGCTCCTCTGCTCATCCAGGAGAGTGTTTCCTGGGAGATGTCGGTTTGAGGGGACTACAGGTCAAGTCTTTAAGGTGATGGGATTTTACCTTCTCAGCAAACCAATCTCCAGGGGCCTAGGCTCACCCCAGGGGCCTAGGCTCACCCCAGGGGCCTAGGCTCACCCCAGGAGCAGTGGTCCTGTCTTCAACCAGTCCACAGGCAAGAGAGAAGGCACGTTGACAGCTCAGCCCGCCTCCCTCTCGCCCCCTGGGAATAAACGTCAGGGCCTTGGCTCTAACAAATCTGCCCTTTCCTTGTGTTCCTGCAGAGCCACGGGAAGACCCTGAGAGCTCAGAGTATGCTTTCGGAACCCAACGGTCTGTCCCTTTGTTTGATCCACTTTTCCTAGCCATGACGGCCATTGATGACTCTGGTTGTAGCACCTACAGGGAGCCCCCTCTCCTTGTGGGTGAGCCCACCCCAGAGGGCGTCCAAAAGCAGGACTCCCCAGCCACCAACTCATGCTCAGGGGCAGAGCGGTCATAGTGGGCCCTGGGGGGATCATTCTAAGCCTTTTAGCAACATTCTGCAAGGAACGCTCCCTTCTTTCCGGGTTCAGGGGAGGGGGCTCTCAAAGAGGCTGTGGCACCAAACACCGTAACACCCCGAGACTCATGTCCCAAGGTGGGCCTTGCTTGGGTGGCAAGCTTGATGTCATGATGACAGATGGGATGGGATGGGTAAGCAAGGGCATGTTAGAGGGCTACCATAGTCAGGAAGCAGGATTCAAATGGAATTTGGGAGAGCCCAAATTGTTCCTCGGGTGGGAGCTCCTCACAGGTTTTAGACTCTTCTCGAACTTCCCCTACAACCCTTACCCATCCAGGGAATCTTCATCACAAAAGTCTGCTTTTTATACTCATTCTTTGGATGGCCCCAGCCCACAGATTCTTTAGCCTTCTTAGCGCCTCCACCTAGAGGGGTGTTCTGCTTCCACAGGGTTTCCTGCTGCTCCACAACTCCCCAGTGTCCTAGATGTCCCCCTTTGCAGGCCCCTAAAGCAGTAGAAACGGATGTGAAATGTAAGTGTACGTCCCAGTCCCACACTTTGCTCCTAGTACCACTCTGGCCCCACATGGACGCCAGGTATCGGCCCCTGAGCACCCTAGGTCAATCTGGATGAGCCTTCTTCCTCCCCATATATGTGTTGCCTTTGCCAAAAGGGAACAAGTTTCCAAGACCAGACGGAAAATGCTAGAATAAGGAAGAAGATGACTTAAAAGGATTTGGTCCATTCATTTGCCCTGGTTTTCCCCACCTTGGAGGTGGGTGGGAAATCTCCCTCCTAATCCTCACTACAGCCAACCTGGCCCCTTGCCCCCTACCACACACACACGCAGGCACACACACACATGCGCACACACACACACACACACGTGTGCACACACACACACACACGTGTGCACACACACACGCATGCACACACACACGCACACGCGTGCACACACACACACGCACACGCGTGCACACACACACACACACACGCACACACACGGCTTTCACAATGGGGGGAGGCACTCATTCTGTCCTGAAGCCCAAGGTTATGACTCAGAATAAGCAGACGCACAGGGAAGAATGCTGTTCTCCCATAGAACAGAATGAGCTTCAGACACTCCCAGGGTCAAAAGCGGCCTGTCACAGAATGGAAGCAGACAGTCCTGAGCGGCTGAGCAGTCAGGACTCCACCATCCAGCACCCGCTCCCTGCGCACCCTCCAGGGCACAAATACAGCAAAGGCTGTCAAAGGGACAGGTCACAAGTCAGGCCTTGGCGAAAGGGAGTAACTCAGAGGGGGAAAATGAGGTGGGTCCGGGGGCTTCTGGAACGTTGAGGCCTTGGGAAGCGGCCTAGACAGAGCTATGTGCACCCCTCCGTTGTCTCCAGCAACTCGCAAATGAACGAGGGGGAAGCAAGTGGGTAAAGGGAGAAGTTAAAAAAAAAGTAAGGTCATGGGAAGCCCCGAGTTGCCTTGTAGGAGATTTCAAATGAACTGAAAGGCGTCTACATTTGTCATCTTACTTAATCCTCACAATCATATGAGATAGAACCATTTTACAGGCAAGGGAACGAGGCCTAGAGAAGTCAGAAGACTCGCCCAAGGTCAAGGAGCTAACGTGTGGTAAACAGGAGATCTAAACGCACATGACTTCCTCTGTAAAGCCTTTCCATCGCACAGTGCCAACTGCGGGCCCCCTCAGCCCAGGATACGGTGAAAACGCCGGCGGCACAGGCCCTTTGCTAGCACCCACTCCGGGGTAGGCTGAGTAGGGGCAGGCCACAGCTCCATTAGGAAGGGGGGACTGGCATCCTCCATCTCTAGTCCCCAAATGACCTGGAAAGACCACAGTTCCCTGGGAAACAGAGCTACTCTGCGTATCAAATCACCCCTTCCCCGACCAAGGCCAGTGTCCAGTTTTCTGATAGCTTTAAAATGCACTGTTGGCTCCCAGTCCCTGGATGGGAGCCCAGTCTCTAATTCTCAGGCTCGCTATCAGTCTGGAAAGGCCAGGGCTGTTTCCATCACCTCTTCAGCTTCCCTGGGATGGGAAGGGCTCTTGCTGAAGAGCTAGAATACCATATCCACTCCGTTTCTGGTGGAGCCCATCGAAACGAGAGCTATGAAGTCATAGGCCGTGAAGCTGCCTTTGAGCTTCCACACTGGAAATGAAAACAAACCGTCCTCGGGAGATTTCTCAGAACAGGAATTGCATTTCTCACTTCCCGGATGGGGGGGCGTATGTGCGGTGTGGCGCGTGTGCCATTAAGGAACCAGCATCAAAATCACACGGTACACGCTCCCCAAGTTCACTGAGCTCTTCCCAGGCATCGCATGTGGTTTATGATGGCACCAGGAAAAACAATGAAGGCAGTCCTGCAATTAGTTTCTTCTTTAGGAAGTTCCCCTATAAAATAAACTCTTTATTAAAATAAAAGTATAAATATTTAAATAAAAATGGTCTTAATTTGCATATAGATTTTTATTTAAAATACCACTTGGGGTGCCTATCTAAAGAAACATAACCATTTAGACATAAACCTATCTTAAATACATCTTGAATTTTACTTCCCATTTGAGAAAAGCTTAGCAGCCTCTTACCTGCCTTGTTTCTAGGAGATACGCAGAGGCTAATGGCATAATGGCCATTTGCAGTGTTAGCATCAAACTACCAGCAATCTTTGAGAATCACCGGTAAAGACCTCTCACCCTGATCTCTAACTTCTTATTTCCAGCAAGGCTCCAATCGTCTTTTCCCCAACCAGCCTATGTTTCAGTCTTCCTAACTAGGTCATAAGCTGGGAAAAATGAGAACATTTTAAGCTCCTCTTCTTTGCAAAAATAAGGCTTTGTTTTCCCCCATGAATACATTGTTGCTGCCTTTCTTTCCCTAGCCGCTCTTCTTCCTGGGTCCCTCTCCCCCTCCTCTCTAATGGCTAGGTCTCTGACTTACACTGAAAGCTTTCATTACCACAGGCTCTGTAGTTCTTCTACTCCTGCCCCAGCCCTTGTCTTTAAAAGGCCTTTTGTGAACACACACCATTCACAAGATACATTGTTGACTGTGGTCTACATCCCTGGTGCAGACATCCGCCTGCCACTTCACGTTGCCAGGCCTCTCTGGGACTGCCCCCCTGAGTCCACCCACAGGACTGGGATAGCCTCAACTCCAGAGTCAAAAGAGCCCCCAGAGCCCGCCGATCAGGGAGCCCAGCCATGCAGAGGCATCTGTCTCCTTCTATTGCTTCTTAACCTCATGGCCCTTGGAAATATTTTGGAATGCTCTGAGAACATTCAGAAAATGCTCCTTTACAGCGGTGTTCTTTGGGGCGAGTCTACAATAGTAATGTTCAAAGATGATGTAAGTGAAGTCTCAGGAAACAGGAAGTGGGAGAGCTGGGGTCTCTGACATCTGTTCCCAGTGATGCACAGAGAAACGTGCTACTCAGGATAGAGCTGCATGCAGAGATTCTTCCCCCTGAAAGTCACCCCCAAAGACAAGTTCAGGTAGACTAAGTTAAAGATACCACCTTTGCCTCC
This sequence comes from Lyroderma lyra, assembly GCA_004026885.1. NCBI lineage: Eukaryota > Metazoa > Chordata > Mammalia > Chiroptera > Megadermatidae > Lyroderma > Lyroderma lyra. The sequence goes on from PVJL010004849.1 coordinate 16,272, forward strand.
TTTGCAAGAAAATTAAAGGCCGTGACCTTGATGCCCAAAGACTAAAAAGTATACTTGCAACACTAATGGACACGGCACTTGGGAGACTCACTTAAAAAGCAAGTAGAGATAAGATGATATAAGGGTTCAGAACTTCTATGGCAGGATTTTCAGATAAGAACCTCCTATCTGACTTTTAGAGTTTCCCGAGCTCCGGCTATGCAGGCCTGTACCAGTGAAGCATCCATCTATGGAGGAAGAGAACAGAACTGGAGTCTCCCTATTAGACTCTAACTTGTACGCTTGTGATTTTTTTTTTTCCTCAAGAGAGAAGCACATTATTAAGCAAGAGAATCTTCTCCTTAAGTGTTAAAGTTGGTGATGTATGTAAATAGTGTTTTAGGAAACCTCAGAATAATAGATGGTTCTGGAATAGCTTAGCTCAGTAATTCCAACTTCAGTCTCCTAGGGTGATTTCAACATCTGAGCCTTCTCTCATTGCCTCCACCCAACTCCACCCTGAGTTCTTACAAGACTGCAGAGGAAGCTGGCCTCTATGGGGGAGGGGGACCATCAGTGGTAGGTTTTCCCTAAGAACCTGAAATCTGCTTCCCAAAGTTTATTTTTCCCTAAAACTGTTTGTCAAGTCCTGTGTGCTAACCCTCCTAGACAGGACTGGGGTCGCTCCCAGCTCTCAGCTGCACCCCTTCACAAGAAGTGGATCCTTCCAACACATGTGGGCTCCTCCAAAATCTGACACCAGATGAGGCTCAAGGTTCATCTCCCTGCCTCATTTCTCAGCTGCAAGATCCCCAAGATCTCTAACAAGAGAAGTAAACTCCTTGAGAAAGAACTGGATAGGACAACAGGCTATCACTACAGATGTAGGCGCACACGCATGCGCACACACGCGCACGCACACACATATTTAAACTTTTCAGTTGGAAAGATTCCATGGAAACATGTCGGGTACAGAGCCATGGAAATGCTAAAAACTAACAAATAGTTTCTGGAGCTATAATTAAGATATCAAAAGGGTCAGGGGGTTTAGAAGAGAGCTTACCAACTGAGGTTGTACTTCTCAACCTTAGTTTAGGAAGCTCCTGTGGTGTGCTGCGTGCCATCGAAATGGATGCTGTCCCCCAAGAAGCCACCTTCTCCAAAAATGCTGAAAGGTGTCTGACTTCAACTTGAAAGCCACTGCCAGAGAGCAGTTTGGACTCACTGTTGTTCGATTATGCAAAGCCTGCATTTGAGTCCTTTTTCTGATGTCCCCTAACTCTGCTTATGGGTGACTTAAAGACAAAAGAGTTTTCACTCCCCAGCTATGTAACTCAGTACCTGGGCAACTCTTTCGACCTCCAGCTATACTTCACCTGTTTGGTTCGCTTTCCGGTATTTTCCATTATGCAAGGCAGCTTTCCAATCTAATATTTGTATCACACTTTACAGTCTACACAATGTTCTTCCAACCACATTCCCTTTAGATCTTTACAACCTCATTGTGAAGTGGGCATACATAATCACTATTTTATAGATGGAGGGCAGAGGTTTAATGTGCTGATCACATGACAGCAGGGCGTGGAATCCGGACCCAACCCTCCACCTTCCTGCTTCACAGGCAGAACTGCTCCAAGATCACACTTTTCATCAGCTAGTCAGTCCAAGGGAAGATCCTTATGTCCTTGGAAAGCATAAACAAAAACTCCGAAGTGTCCAAAATTAAGGCACACCATGCGATCCAAATACAGAATATCATTTGAATGTATTCGTGGGCTAGATCAAAGCCTAACCTCCATCTCACCTAGCTCGGTGACAGAGCTGTGAGCTCCTTCCCCTCTGTCCACGCCTCAGTTTCCTTCTATGGAGGAAGGCAGGACCTGCAGAACCTACACTGGACGGGGCGGATCTCTTCCCTTGGCTCGCAGCCCAGGTCTGGTCTCCCGGCCCCTGGAGGGGTCCACAGCGGGCCCCGCTGTTGGGGAGGCTCGGCCTGGGATGAGGCAGGGCCAGGGACCAGGCCGGGCGCCTCAGAGGCCTCCCCCAGCGCTGCCCAGCCCCGGCGGGTGGCCGCGGGATGACTCACGTGCACGCGGCTGCCCACTCCGCGCCCGGGGGAGGGGCCGGTTGCGCAGGTTGCTCCTCCTGCGCTTGCGCCTGAGTAGCGCAGCTCCACGGCAGGCGCCGGGGATAGGGTGGGCTTTGCACGCAGCCCGTGAGGTCATCCTGGAGTCTACACTGTTAGAGCAGTGTGCTTGAGCGCTCGTTAAAATTCCAGAATTCCTGGGCCCCACCCCCAGCTGCTGGGTAAGACCCAAGAATCTCCATTCTTAAATCGGCCCCAGATAATTTTGATATGTGGTCATTGGCTGGACCCACCCTCTTGTTTCAAGACACGTTGGAATTGGAGCATAGACGTGGAGAAACTGTTGCATTCTCCAGAATTAAGTGGCAGAGCTGGGTGTGGAACCCACATTTGGCTTCTCGTACTGAAGTGCCTTCCTCTACTGTCCCTGGTTCCCCTCCTGCCCCATGTCAGGCCAGTCTCATCAGTACCAGGCAGGCAGTTCATACTGTTGGGCTAATTGAGGAAGGAAAGCCCCTTCTCAGGACACCAAGAAACCCCACCCAACTGCACCACATCACAAGCTCCACCCGCAGCATGACTCTGGGCCAGTATTGTCTCTGACTAGGAGAGGAGGCACCTCAGAAAAAGCTGAGCTCATGCCCCACGTGGACGTGATGGTTTGGGTGTGTACACCCTCTTTCTATACACACGTGTCCACATGTGATCACAAGGGACTGTGTACGGCATCACAGGCATAACCCAACAGGACTGTAAAATGTCCCCGTGTCTACGTGTGTGTGTGTGTGTGTGTGTGTGTGTGCGTGTGTGTGTGTGTGTGTGTGTGTGGAGTCTGGGAGGTCTGATCCATCCGTGTGTACTGGGTTCTGGCTCAAGTTGAGGCGTGTTCAGTAACAGGCAGTGACCCCAGTCTGGGACAGCTGGATCATAGGTGCTGACAGCCACTTTCAACAGCCCTGGATGGGGAATGGACACTCCCTTGCATACCCTCACGAGCAGCAGCTGGGAAAGCATCAGAGAGATGCAGAGCTGAGATGCCCACCCACACACTCACACCCCTGTGGGAGTCAGCAAGCCGCCCTCAAAGCCCGTGTGGAGGGGAGAGGGCTTGGGGTTGCAGAGGTGGGAGCCCTTTTTGCTTTCAGAATCCCCCTTCCCTGGTGGAAGGGGTAGCTGCTAACCAAGCAGTTCTGTGCGGCTTCCGAGAGCAGGCAGTGCCACTCCCCAGGACCGTCCTCTGGGATGATAGCAGGTGTTGCCGAGGCCATTCTAATGCTCTGCTGAGAAGCCTGTCGTTTTCCTCCTAAATCTCTGCCCCTTTCTGTCTGGTCCTGTCCCGGCCTAGCTTCAAACCCTCAAGGCTGCAACTCCTTTCCGAGAAAGCCAGGAACACAGCTGCACGCCCCGTCCCCCCGTCCCCCGTGGGGGCGTTCCAGCTCTCCCTGCTGGCTCCAGATGTAAAGGAACAGCTGTGGGGGTGGCAGGAAGCCCACTTGGCAGCTAAGCAGAGCCTGGGAAGATGGAGAACAAAGAGGGGCGAGACAGACAAATGGCAGGGCTGTCATGGTTCTAGGGACCTGGGGGGACAAAAGCACTTCGTCCCCTGGCCTGGCGGATGGCTGACCCCTCAGCTGCTGCCTGGGCCCTGCCTGTCCCGGTCCTGGCAGTGCCGGCCCCTGGCGGGAGCTTCTATAAACTCCATTTCGTGATTCCCATTTAATCTGAGAAGGGAAACTTGGCTTCCTTTGTCTGACTCCACCCCTGTCCTCAAACAGACACCTCCCAACAGGAGATTTTAGACCCTGAAAGCTGGTGAGAGAGGAAAGGAAGTGAGAGAGGGTTCTGCCCCCCCCGTGTGGCATCCTCCTGCCCCTCCGTCCTTTGGGGAGGTAAATCGGGGTGCAGGGTGCCAGGCTAGGTGTGCAGCAGACAGGGCTGCGCTGGGCACCACTGGTATTCATGCCAAGGCGACAAGGCATGACTTAGCACCAAGCACTCCACTCAACCACTACGTTTTCTCAAATGGCCGTGGCCACTCTGGGTCCCAGCGGGTCTTTAACAAGCCTGTCCACTGCCGGGAGAGGGGCCCAGGGCGACGTTCCCCTGCCCATCCATGCCCTCCCCAAAGGACACAGGGTTATCACAACGGCTTCTGTTTTAGGAAAAATAATTTTAATATGTCTGGAACCTCTTTGCAAACGAGGCTCCCTACTCCGTGGAACGCCCCCACCACCGCTCCCCCCACGCCCGCTGGGAGGACCAGTCCCTCAGCAGGGGCTCCGCGCACTCCAGTGACCCGCCCTCCAGGGGGGCCGGCGCTGGGCCTCGGCCTGGGTGGGAGCATCACTTCTCTGTTTTTATAAAAAGTGGTTAGAACGTTGCCTGTGCCCCCTCTTCTGGATGCCGTGGGACCAGCCCAGAGCACTTTCTTCCCCTTAATTAAATAGCCCATTAAATAACCCCCCGGCACTGGCCGGCAGGAGATGGTGCAGCAACAAGCCTCTTTCCTCGGCCGATCTCCCACAAGAGCAGCCCGGGGCATGGCCTCATCTCAGACCTGGCCGGTCCCAGGGTCCCTCCCCATGCAGGCGAGGGGGAGTCCAAGCTGGTCATGCTGGCACTGGGCACCCCCACCGCCACAGTCCGGGGTCACCGAGGCAGCAGAGTGGGCAGACCACTGGGCACGGCTCCTGCCCACGTCAGAAGTAAGTGAGGTTCTTGACTGCTCCAATTTCTAGCATCCGTTTGATGGCCAGGGCCTCCTGGGAGACGTTGTGGCCTGACCCCTGTGGAGAAAACCAAGGACACAAACTCCTTGGGCACTCCTAGGGACATGCCTGGCCCAGGACAGCCTCACTGGCCCGCCCCACAGCCCCCCACACCGGCAGCCCCCTGCCCCATGCTGCCTTCCTCAAAGCAGACAGAATCTGTGTGGCTGAAGCCAGGGGACACGGGCCTGGAAGTCCAGATGCCTTGGTGCCAGCTCTGACCCTCTGAACGACCTCACCATGAGCCATCTCTCGGCCACTGGGCACCCCTCACTCACCCAGTGTCCCGGGCTGGTCTGCCCCACCCAGCTTGCAGGCAGGGGCCACTTACTGCCATGGACTTGAGCGTGATCTGCTCATAGTAGTGGATGGTCTGCTTCCTGTTGTGGGCATCTGGGTAGCCAAAGCCAGCGATGTGTACCAGGTCGCAGAGGTGGAGAGCCAGGGTGATGGCCAACAGGCCTGTGGTGGGCTTCTGAGAGACAAGGGTGGGACGGCATTACAGGGAGCCCAGCTCAGTTCAGCATCTTCCAGGCCAGCACTCTGCAACAGGACTTGGTTCTCGTGGACCTGGGCTCCCTCTGTGTTGCTCTATATGGCGGCCGTGGCCACAGCGGGTGACTGAGCAAGTAAATGGGGCCTGTGCAGCTGAGGGGCTGAATGGTTTATCTTATTTTAATTAATTAAAATTTAAATTTAAATAGGCATATGTGGCTCATGGCTGCCATGCTGCATAGTAGAGATGAGGAAATGAGGCTTACAACTGTTAAGCAACTTGGTGAGGGGTGGAGAGGTTCTGCTCTAACGCCTTGAAGAACCTCATCTCTTTCAGAAGACCTGGGGACCCCACGCTCACAGGCTGTCTGCCCCTCTAGGAGGTGGGGTCTCCCCTGCTATAAAGTGGAAAAGGTAAGACGTTTCCACTCACCTTACGGGCTGCTCTAAGCACCTCACGTTCTCCACCCCAAACTCATCCACAGGCATGGGCAAGCTGGTATCCTAACCCCCCAATCTCGCCTCCCTCAGCTCCTGTCTTCCAGACCACTTCCGCTGCCCACTTCCACGAAGGAGCCACTCTCTGGACCTTGTCAGGCCTCCTGACACCATGGTTTTTCCAGTATGTGTATCTGTATCATTTCATCCGTCACCTCCTGGGCCTGGGCCTCCCGTTGCCCCCTGGTGCTTTAACCACCATGGTGTTACCTCAACCAGCTCAGCCCTTTGCTGAACCATGCTTCCCCTGCCTTCTAGCCATCTCAGCCTAGACACGGGCTCCCTAAACTCACCCAGCTCTCCCAGCCCCCTGTATTCCCGATATTAGTGAGGCACATCACCAACCGCCCAGCTGTCAAAGCTAGAACCTAGCATTGTCATAAGGCTCTCAATTTCGCCTGTAAGTGTTGTAGCAGAATTTTAAGATGACCCCCAATGCCCCCCACCCTTGAGTGTGCGTGGAAACTACAGATATGATGAGATATGTTACGTTCTGTGACACTGCTTTAGATGTCACAGATGACTGCGAGATGGGGAGATAATCCCAGTGGGCCTGACTAATGTCCTAAGCATGTATGGGAGGAAGTCAGACAGGAAGCACAAAGGATCTTTCAAGTTGCAGCTGGCCTGAAGTTGGAGGGGGCCACAGGGCAAGGAATATGGGCAGCCTCTAAGAGCTGAGGGCTCCCCTCTGGCTGAAAGGCAGCAAGAAAACAGGACCTTGGTCCTGTAACCACAGGAGCTGAATTCTTCCAATAAGAATGAGCTTAGACGTGAACCCCCCACCTACAGCCTCCAGGCAAGAATTCACCTGGCTGCCAAATTGGGTCCAGCCTTGTACAGGTATGCCCCACTTTTTGAAAGTTCATGTCGTGCCACATCGCTCTTATGGAAGACCTTCGTTAGTACCTGTGTCCGCTAACCTGAAGAAATTCGAAGAGGAGTTTCACTTCTTTGAAAAAAGGCGAGAAGCAAACCTAGCGTTCAGTGCTTTTGTTTTGCAGCAGGAATGGCCCCGCCAAGCTCCCTCTGTGGGAACCACACTCGGCACCTCAGCATCCAGCCCCCAGAGCTCTGAACTGTGTCTGGGGACACCGGCACCTTATCTCCATTTTGTGCATCCGTAAGCAAGTTGTGTCCTGAGGTGTCAGAAAAGCCCGCGAGAGCTCGTAAGGGTGCATGTAACGCTTAGCACAAAACTGGACGTAATTAAGTGTGTCAATTGTGGTAAAAGAAATAAAGACGTAGAAATCAAAGGTCACTGCTTCTTTGTTTTACGTCATTTGGGCTTAGGAAAGGCTCTGCCTTCAGATTGCGGGGGCCCTGTGTGCCCTGGGCAGAGAACCCAGCACCCCAGGCTGGACTTCCGACCTTCAGAACTATGAGCAAGCAGATACGTGCGTGCTGTTTGAAGTTGTTAAACAGTGGTCATTTGCTAGGCAATGACAGGAAACCGTTACAATAATATAGGTCGAGTCCATCCCTTCCATTTCCCTCCCCACCGCGGGAGCTAGGTTCTCTTGCTTCCCTCTCCAGCCTTCACTTCTGCCACGCAACGCCCCCCGCACCTGAACTCCCTGCCGGGGGAGGGGCTGGTCTTGCCCATGACAGACCTTTCCCCAGTCTTCTTCTTGATGGGCCCCGTGACCCCTCAAGGCCCACCCAACAGCAGCCCCACTTCCTCTGTGGGGGGTGAGGGGCCTCCGAGACAGACCCAAACAGAGGCCTGCCCCTCCTCTGCGATCCCACAGCACTTTCAACAACTCTGTGCTGGGGCATTATGCTGAGAGGATTCTGCTAGCCGTAGTGTCCCCAGGGCAATGAGCCTGTCCCTCTCCCCACATGCGTCCTTGGGGCCTGGCATGAGTCCCAAAAGCAAGCATTCTACAGATGAAGCTGAATCACAGTAGCTACTCAGTAAAAAAACAAAACAAAAAAACATGTATTCAAAATTGTGCAACTGTTTACTGAGCATCCACTGTGCACCACGCTCCATGACAGGCATGTTACCTAATCATCTTTTTAAACCCTGCAATGGCCTTTCAGAGGTCGGGACAAATTTTAGCCCCAGCACACAGATAAGAAAATGAGGCTCCGAGTGGCTGACCGGCCCAAGGCCACACTGTCTCTCTGAGGCTCAAAAGACATGTCTGCATGCACTCAGGAAGCTACACGCGTGTTCAAGCTCAGCAGCCAGAGACCAGTGGGGCACTGAGAGCTGAAACCAAAACCATAACGTGCAACACTGTACCATGACTCCCAGAACTGAATGAAATGCAAGACACAGGGTAAATTCAAACTCTTCGCTCATTCGACTAATACGTAAGGTCACAGATAAAGTCATCCAACAGCTACGGCACAGGCTTGAGTTGTTCTGAAGATTAAGACGCAGATTGTCCCAGCAACTCCCCAGCTGACAAGCTCTGACCGGCACCTGCCAAAACCATGCTCCACCTCCAGCCCCAAGCCTATCAGTACCCTCCAGGAAGTCCGCACTTTGGAGGCGCCCCGAGGTTCTCCAGTGTGCGCTCTGGCTGTGCAGCAGGCTAATAACCAATTCCAGCCGTGACCCGCAGGCTTTGACGGGGTCCTTCAAATGTGAGCTGCAGTCCCTGTTATTCTCCCTCTCGTGGGGTCCTCTGCGGCTTCCTAGGCCGCGAGGACCGTCACCACCTACCGCCGCCGGGGACCCCGACCCTCTGGCTTGCATCATCACCTGCTTCATCTTGCGCGGCTGCTGCATGGGCAGGCTGAGCAGTCTGTCAGCTGCCATCTCCATGAAGAAGGGGTTGAGAATCCGAACCTGTTTGGGGTTGACGTCCCAGATGAGGGGAGGCTGTTTCCAGAAGCCTTTTCGCACCTAGGGGGACGGGGTTGAAAGGGAGAGATGGGGGTGAGCCAAGAGCAGTTTCTCAGGTGCAGCCCAGCAGTCCCCAGCCAAGGGGACTGGCTCCACGTGATGGCAGAGACCCTCGGGGTGAGCGGGGAGGGAGGTGGAGGCCTGCCCCAGGGACAGGAAGGGACACCAGAGGAAGGAGCAAAGAGAGAGAAGAGGGGGCACCGCCCCCCAGGGGGGGCCTGGTGACGGGGTGTGTGAAGCTGGGGAGCCAACCATTCCGACTTCCCAGGACCTCCCAGCAGGTGGCACGGCTCAAGCCTGCGGTTATACAAGCACTTGGCCAAACCACCAGGCCGGACAGTTTGGCATTTGACATAGACACACAGTAGGCTTTCTGGGGACCACTTGGGAGGGCCCAGATCTTGACTGTCCTAATCTGCCCCCTGCCCGAGGATGACAACTGGCCGGTGCCTCCGCTCCCAAGTGCCTCACTGGCCAACATAATTTGGCAGCTTTCCTGTCCTGGGCAGCCTGACACTGGGGGCCTGGGCGGCCGCCCGACTCCCACAGGGGCTCGGCCCCGGGCCCCAGCCCCGCCTTGTCTCCCCACTTACCCGCTTCTTGTCACTCAGGATGGTCTCAATCCAGTGGAAGTCCATTGCCTTGAAAGCCACCAGGACAAGGAGCGTGTCCGGGTTGTTCTCCACTTTGGGGTTGAAGTGGGCGGATTCCGGGTAGAAGAGACGCATGGTGGTCTTGGAGCCCACGTCACCTTCGTAGCCAGCCACCGGGGCGTTGTTCAATCTGGGAGGTGGGAGGAGGACGCCCATGACCTGGAGCCCCACGGGGCCCGTCTACAGAAGCGGGGAGGGATGGTCATACAGACCTGATGACCATGTCGTACTTGTTGATGGCATCCCCCAGTGAGCTGTTGCGGAGCCGGTGCCCGTTGCCCACCACCACACAGCGGCGGCACTTGAGGCTGCCATGGGAAGAGGGTGCTCAGACGCAGGCGCCACCCCTGCTCCCTGAACTCTCCTGTCCCGGGTCTGCCCCAGCCCTGGCTCAGGATCCTGCCCAGGCCCCCTCAGCCCCTGGCCCCCAGGGAGTCCTGCTCACTCTGCAGCCCTGGTCTTCCATAAGGGACAGGAAACTGAGCACAGCATGGAAGAGAGAAGTGGAGGGGAGGGAAGACGCCTGAGGAGTCCCAATAAGATGCCCCATTTCCTAGGCCCTGAGCCCACTGCCCAGGCCTGCCTGTTGCCATGGCGACACCCTCAACAGCCTCTGACTGCTGGCAGCCAGGGCCTGATGCCCAGGCTCAGTTGCCATGGGGACTGGCGTACCTGCCTCCCCTGGAGATGGAGGTGGGGGTGAGGCTATGAAAAAGGGTCAAACTGGCCACAGGAGACTGGAGACAGGAAGGCTCACTGGGAGGTGCTGGGCCACGACTATTTCCCACCGGGGCAGGAAGGAGAAGGCGCTCAGACTGCACTAGGAGGACAGTCGCCTTACCTCTGGATGCTCTCCGGAATGGAGTAGCTGGTGATGGCTAGAACCCGGAGGAGCAGGTCTTCTACAAAAAGAACCAATTGCAAGTGGCTGATGACCACAGCCAGCATTCCAGAGGCTGCCACTCTCCCTCCACCACTCCTTAGAGCCTTGTCTGCCTTCTCCTCCCTGACCCCGGGACCTACACCTGGCTGAGAACTGGGGCACTGGAGACCGAGGACCGCCAAGAAGGAGGGTGTGGCCGAGGTGAGCCCACTGTTGCCATGACACCAGGCCGCACTTACCACTCCCCTTGGTCCCGTAGGGCAGTTCGTAGGCAGAGGGTGTCTTGACCCAGAAATAATCCTTAAGCTGCAGGAAGACAGGCTGATCTCGTGAATAGCTGAACAGAGGTGAGAGCAGGGTGGGGATACAAAAGAGATTAATTTCCATGTCGGAATCAGGGCCAGCCACCTGACTGATACTGTATGCATGTCCGAGGGCCTCTTCCGCCCTCCCTGGCTTCCGCTAGCCCATGGCTGCCAGCAGAGTCCCTCCCTCCCTCCGGCCAGCACCAAGGCCCCCACCCTATGAAACTGAATAGTTCATCCCACACCCTGCCCCAACCCCCTCAGCCTCAAGTACTTACTTGCCAAAGAGCTTAGAGGCTTTCCTCTCTGCCTCTCCCTGCACGCACGGCTCCTTCTTCTCTGGGACGGGAAAATAAAAACTGGGGACAGAAAAGGAGAGGAGGCAGGAGCTGCCGTGAGCCCAGGGACTCAGGGGCCAGCATCCCAAGCAGCCTCAAACTTTGTCCCATGGCACACAGGTGGGGTCATCTCCACCCAAGCTCCACCTTGACACCAAACCGTTCAGGATCCAGCTCTTCCTTCTCTGGAAGTCCCTGATGGAGAACCCAGGGGAGTCTTCCCAGACCCTACCCCCCAAAACCATCACCTACCCTCATGGAAGGATCTCGTGTTAATAGCCAAAGGGCGAGGTCACGTCCGGGCTCTCTGAAGCCTCCTGCCTGACTCCGTCCCCACCCCATGATGCTCCATCCCAAGCCCTGTCCCTGAGAAGAAGCAACAGAAGGACATGGAAGCTGGACTCACAGCTCAATGTACCTGTCTTCTCGGGAGATGGAATACCACACCGTGACGACCAGGACCAGCGCCAGCATGGCCAGGAGCTTCCAGCCTGCAGGGCACATGCACAGAGGAGCTGGAGGCAGAAACAGGCAGGTACAGTCCCAGTCCACCTTCTCACCTGCCCCGCTTTGGGCACTTGCATCCCCGATTTAAGCTGACCCAGTCCCTGGCCCAGCCCACAGGGCTCAGACTGAGCATTTCCTATGCCCTTTGAGATGAACAGAGGGGACTCTGGCTCCCTGCCTGTCCCTCTACAACCCGAGGAGTCCCAGGATGACACTGAAGACTGCTTCTGGGGGTGGGGGGCATCCTTCAGGGTGGGGAGCTCTTGCACAGCACTCACGGGACTTGCTGACCATGTTTCTCAGCAGGTAGCAGGGTTCCTTGGGAGAGCTGGCATCCCGGCTGCCTCGGGCCACCTAGGAGGTAGGAGTCACAGGTGTTGGGTCAGCTCCACACGTGCTCCTGCCGGACACTGGAGCAGGACACGCCCACAGCCTGCCCCTTCCCGCTCCCAGGAAGTACGAAGCTGCTTCCGAGCGGCCATCCAGAGAGGTCCCTTCTCACCCTTTACATCCCCCAGCCCCGCGAAGGCGGGATTAGGGGTACAGGGAGGGGTCCTATGCCATGGAAAGGGAACCACGTCCCACCCACCAAGGGTCAGGCTCCATGCCAGATGGGGCTGGCTCCAGCTTCCCCGGCACGGTGCCTCCCATGTCCTCGTCCTCATTTCGACCTGCGAAGGGCCAGCTCGGCGAGGTGGGTGGGTACCGCTACCCACTTGTAACATGCAAATCAAGCTAATTTATTCATATTTCATGCAACTGGGGTTTATCGATTCGCCACCGTCCCAGGGCTCCCCTTGGTTCGGGCCACTGCCCATCTCTCCATCATCAGTCTCGCACTGCTCCAGCCACAGAGGCCCGCTCGGGCCAGACACTGGCCTGAGATGCACCACGAGCCTCCTCCAGGGCTCCTGGACTCTGACTAGATGCAAACAGTCTCCAAGCCCTCCCTGCCCCAGCACGTGGGGGAACTCACTGACGGCAGGGTGTGGGCATGGGGAGCATGGGGAGCAGAAGCGTCTGGTTAGTCAGAGAGGAGGCGGGAGGCCTCTTCGAGGCAGGCCCAAGGCCAGCGTGGTAAGGACAGGCTGTGCGAGTGGGGAGCTGCTACTTGCACGTAAACAAAGGGGTCCCTAAGTCACGAACTCAGTCAGGGCCACACTCTGGAGTCACTGGGTAGGAAATTTCTGCAGCTTCCACAGCCACACCGAGGGACATGGGGCGCCCACCGCCGAGGTCCAGCTTCCTCTATTCACCCTGGGGTTCCCAGGAAGCTGGACCCCAGGAGTCGCCTGGGCTGCTTCCTAGAAGCCCAGATTCCTGGGCCTTTCCCCAGGACTGCTGCAGGGAGCCAGCATGGACCAGGACGGGCATTTCCACAGGCAGCCCCAGTGATGCTTTTGAAGGATCAGGGGAGAAGAGGGCAGGGCTAGTGTCTGCGCACTCTCGGGGATAAATGAACAAAACTCTTGATTATTTCTCGAGGGTAGGGGAGCAGCTCTGGGCAAGGCCTGATTTTGTTACAAAGCACAGATCAATTACCCTAAACAGCGCCTGATCACGGCGTCATGCTCTGCTCCCGGGGGGCAGTCCCCAGGCTCCACTCAGAGCCCACGAGCCCCTCTGAGGAATGAGTCTTGGAAGTGTGGAGAGAGCCCGGTGGGGACAGTCAGGCGCCCTCAGTAGTGTGAGGAGCGCCCACCCCCAAACCCACTGGGAATGAAGGATGGTGCCCTGTCTGGTCAAGTTCCAGACTCCAGTGAAGCCAGGGTTCTAGGACCCACCACTGGCTGCTTGCTCGAAAGGGCACACCGTGCCTCCCGCCCACAGCCACTGCCCAGTCATTCCGTACCGCGCCACCCTGACCACTGGCACTTCTGACCTCTCCATTGTTTAGTGACATACATTTGCTGGCGTCCTGAGTCTCCCACTGCAATCTAAGCTCTGGGAGGGGAGGAAGCAGGTCTGCCTTGTCCCCAGCTCCGTCCCCAGCTCCAGCCCCACCCCCAGCAGCGAGCATGTGGCCTGGCACACAGCCAGCACCCAGAAAGTACTAGAGCACAGGCTACCCCGGGGGAGTCAATGCCTCTCCGCCTCGTTTCTTTATCTACAAAACTGGGAAGGTGGTCAAACAGACGCTTGCCGATAAAAACACACCTGATTGGCAACATGGGTCACTGGGGACCTTATTAAGAATTCATAATCTCTCAGGCCCCCTCCAGACCCACAACATCAGAATCTGCGTTGGAATAAGATGCCCCGATGATTCACATGCACATTCAAGTCTGAGAAGGCTGGTTAAGACACGGGGATGTACGGGGCTTGGCTGAACAGGAGAACTGCCTGGAGTTATCTGGATTGTCCCATACCTAGGAATTCTGATGTCACGGGTCTGGCCCCGTGCTATCTGGGTTGTCCCATATCTAGGAATTCTGGCGTCACTGGTTTGGCCCTGAGCACTATCTAGGTTGTCCCATACCTAGGAATTCTGACATAATTGGTCTGGCCCAGTGCTTTCTGGGTTGTCCCCTCCCCATTACAGAAATTCTAACATAACTGGTGTGGCCCAGCCCTGGAATTTGTTTAATCACTCCAGGTGATTCCAAGGTTGAGAAGCACACTCCTCAAACTGACATGCACAACCTGACTCAGTGGGTGCAGGGGGGTCGTGTCCTCACCTGCTTCCAGGTGGTGCTCTGCGGCTAGGCCGAGTCCAGGACCCTTCCAGCGCTAACACTTCATTACTTCATGCACTGCATCCTCTCCTGCCCCCACCCTCTAAATCTTCCCTTTATAAGTAGGGTTCATTCCACCTCCCCTGATATCAATCAGTATGTCCCAACACTGATTGCATAAGACAATCACCTGAGAAGTTCCAAAATAGTCAGCTGCCCTATGGGCTGCCCTCGATGGAAGAGACCTTGGCCATCAGAGGTGACCAGTACTGACCAGTCCCAAGCAATAGAACAACTAGCCCTTCTTTGACCAAACTGGGCTGGTGGTGTGCTAGGCAGACTGGCTAGTCTCAGGGCTTGCTCTAAGACCCCCATCCGGGATTTCATTAGCCCACCCCCACTCCTTGCTGGGTTAAGTTGAGAGGATGCTTGTCAGCCCCCAGACGTCCCGGAGCATGGGCTTCAGGAGCTGGCTGCTGCCTCAGGACAAGTGGCAGCCTTGTCCCAGCAGCTCCCCCACATTACTCAGTGACCCCCTGAGTATAAGACAGGAGGAAAGTCAAAATAGGGTACCTGTGTAGGAGAGCAATCCTCTGATCCACTCACGTCCAAGGTACACCAGCTTCCACCTGCCACCACCTGCCAGGAATGCAGCTCACCCAGCCCGCTAAGCTAAGCTGACACCAGGACAGGAAGGCCGTGAGCTCGCTTGGGGCTCTGCCAGGAAGCACAGTGTGCCCGGCTGAAGTGAGGCCAGTGAGCACCGTCACTGAACTTGCCCAAGGGCAGACGGGGGGCACTAGCTGAAGAAATAAGGTTCCGTGCAAGCAGCAGCCAGGCCTTATGCTGCCCGACACTCAGAGCTAACAGGTACCTCCTGTACCAGGAGAAACAGGACGATGCCCCCCGCAAGGGGCACAGCATGCTGCCAGGCCCTCAGAGGCCCTGGGCCCATCGAGGGATGTGACCTCCTATTCCTAGAAGGCCATGGGAAGACCGGGGGAGGGGGAGAGGGCGGGGGAGGAGGACAGAAGCGCCGGTTCTGTTCTTACTGGTTCAGAGACCTTGATCAATGTCACTATCCCTCAGGTTTGTAGGAAAAACGGGAGCTGCCCACCTGTCACCTCTAGACTCACCTGCCACTCCTGCTCCTTCCCAATCCCTACACCTGGACACTGGGTCCCCACCCACCTTGCTAGCATGGTTCCCATCAGTGAATCCCTCTGACTTAAGAAGGTACTCAGGACTCCGTCCCGTCCTAAGAAACAAACAACAGCCCTCTCTGCCTTGGTCTCCTCCTCAAGCAACCCCTGCATCTCCATCCTGGCCTCTGAAGGTCAAACCCCCTTATCTGTGCTCCATCCTCACTTCCCACTGGATACCCCCAGCGCCCACACCACCCCCGGCCCCCACCCTTGTTTTTATGCTGCAGATGCCCTTGCTGAGGCGGTCAGTGGCCTCCTTCGCACCTCACTTCCTGGTACTCTGAAGCCTTTGATACTGGTGCCGATGCCCCTCCTCGTCTTCCTTCCGGTCCAAACTCTCTCCAGGTTCTCCTCCTACCTCCATGACCATCTCCGTGCTGGCTCCTCTTCCTTTAAGAGCTGGTGATCTCCAGGGATCTGTCCTTGACCCTCTGCTCTCCTCTTGCTTGTTTTCACAGAGCAAGTTGATTCGTTCAGAGGTTTAACTATTACTTATACCCCGATGACTCAAGCTCTTTGCTTTCAGCCCTTTAATTCTTCTCTCCTAGATCCCAGCCTCATAGTCTCATTTTCCATGGCACATCCTGTCTGGATGATTTAAGTTCTTCAAACTTAGCATGTCCTCTACGGCACCCATCTCTCTCCACCCGCTCCCTCGCCACCCCCCACCCTTCCACGATCATCAGCTCTGTCTTCCAACCTCTCCCTCCCCGTCACGCCATCCCTACTAAACAGTTACTAAATAGTATCGATTCTGCTTCATTTCCCCATTCCAGAGAATGTTTGCTGAACTCCCACTTGGCACTGTGGGAGGCATGGGGGTGGGGGGTATTGAGTTTTATAAAACTCAGCCCAGGGATAAAGGCCACAGAGTGTAGAGCCTCAGAAATATTCAGAAATATCCTCTTCTTGAATCAGGGGCTGATTCTAGATCCCACCCCCATTCACCTGCTCCCTGACGCCTCTCTGTGCCCCAAGTCTCTCCTCATTCCAGCCCCTTCTGCCGAACTGCCAACATGGTGTCTTTCTAAGGAACAATTTGGAGTGACTCACTGTCCCCAGAGGCAATCTGGGCCCTTCACACTTGGCCACAGCCCTGCAGGCACATCTCCCCACCCTCCCGGCACACTGAGGGGAGCCCCCTCCTCCCTCCACACCCTGCCTCTGCCCCAAGGCCCTCCCCACCGGCTCACCTGACCATCCCATCAGCTCAAGGGCCCCTCCTCCGCGGAGCCTCTTCCCACACTTGTAAGCAACTGCTGTTTCTCTTCCCACAAATACTGTTTACGTCTTGATTTTAGCACTTAACAGGTAATGTAATTTCATATTATACGAGGGCTGTCCGGAAGGAACGTCCAGCCATAAATGCCTGTATTTTCCACATTACGTGGCTCGATCCTTTCCGGACAGCCCTCGTATAATGACTGCTTTTCACGTCTTGCCCACTATCCCCTGATCACTGAATGTGCAGGCTTGTTTATACCAAGAGTCCATCAGAGTACCTGGGACACAGAAGATGCTTTATCACATAATAACTTGATATTACATTATTATATATATGTTTTCATATCTTGCCCACAAGGCTGTGACCTCTGTGGTCTGGGACTTCCTCAGATCTCCAGACTCTATTATAGCGCCTAGAATGTAGCAGATTATAAATGTCTCACATACAAGCAATAAAATGAGATTAAAAACGTATCGCATCCTCTTTCATAACTGACACGTACTGTGCACCCACTAGGTGTGACACCAGGGTTGCTCTGGGGGCCAGTAAGTCATTGCTGTGGGGGCTGTCCTGTGTACCACAGGACATTGACCTCGACCCACTAGATGCCAGTAGAACCCCCCACTCCCCAGCTGTGACAACCAAAACATCTCCAGACATTACCAAATGTTGAGAACTACACTGCTAGACACTTTCAAGAACTGTCCAAGTATGATCTCAGCCCCGTGAGTTAAACACTGTTATTACCTCCACTGTGGAGATAGGGAAGCGAGGTGCAAAGCAGGTCAGCAACTCGCTCAGGGCCGGACAGCCAGGGAGGAGTGGGGCTAGAACACAGACCACGTAGCCCAGAGCCCGCACCCCAGACTCCCACCTCGGCTGCCTCTCTCCCCATCCTGTGAGGGATCAACTCTCTGGACTCCAAGGTCCCTGCAGTGTCCACCTGCTGCCCCTTGCAGCAGCTACGGGAGGTCAGCCCTCTATCACATCCACGGCCTTCAGTGCCCACAACAGCCCCAGGAGCCTTGTGCCCCTCCCCAGGCTGGCTTCCTTGTGAGACAGCCTCCAGGCCCCCAGCCCTGCGGCCGTGCGAGCAGCTCTCCAGCACGTTCTCAGAGCGTGCAGCTGCATTTGCAGGATGACTTTTGCCCTCCATCTGGACACCAGACTTCCAGGAGTGCTGGCTGCGGCTGCGTCTACTTTCACGCAATCACGTCCCACCGCTGGCACGGCGGCTGAAGTCCCTCGGCCAGTAAGCCACGTCTCCTGCGCCCTGAATGTGTGCGGCTACGCCTCGGACCTGAAGAGCAGGACTGCAGGACACCTGCTTGCACACATGTCACCTCAGGAAGCCAGGTCAAGGTGTGTGAATCACGATGGTGTCAGCTAACCCCCAGGGAGTCCTCAGGCTTAGTGTCTGCTGTCACTATTCCAGAGGGGTCTCAAGCTGGGCTGCTATGGCTAGATAAGGCCGCAGGAGTTCAGGGTGCAGGGGGAGGGGTGTCTAATCCATTCTAATCAATGAGCTTGGGTGCGATGGCCAACTAATCACAATTCTGTAGAATGGACCCATCATTTCTATCACTGCTCCTATGCTCGAAAACCTTCCACAGGCTCATCACTTAGAGGAAACACCCACGACCTTCTATGACCTACAAGGATGCACCGGACCCACCAGCACCCCTCTGCCCTCCTTCCCCCTCACTCTGGCCCTTTGACTGGGCGAGGCACACTGGCCCCTGTGGGCCTCTGCACTTGCTCTTCGCTCAGCTCTTCATTCAGCTCTGACTCACCTCCTCCCCCACCCGCCAAAGCTCTGCGCTTACCTGACGTTTCCCTGCTCGCAAAGAGCTTTTCTTCTTTTTGTTGTTTTGTTTGCTGTTGTGTCACCAGTGTCTAGAACAATGCCTGGCACACAGTAGGCTCTCAATCCAGATTTGTCAAATTAGTCAGTGCATCTATTCATCAGGGACGTCACAGTCACGGTGCAGGGGGAAGAAGAGGGGGAAGAGGCCATGCCAGGTCGGACGTCCGCGTCAGCCCCTCGGGTGCAGCACCTGACCTGTCGCAGTCTGCGGACCTGTGAGCATCCTCTCTGGGTCACAACAGCACAGCGTGGTCACAGCACGGGGGTGGGGTGGGAGGGAGGGAGCGAGGCTCGCCTTGGCCCCAGGCTCACTCCAGGCAGCAGAGGGCAGAGTAAGTGAGCAACTGCTCTGAGGCCCACCAGTGAGCAGATGGGGGTGTCTCTCCAGGCATCCCAGTTTGGGAGAAAAGGGCCTCCCAGGCTTCCCACTGCAGCGCAGCAAGGCTCTCTGTTCCCTGCCCTTGGGGTCCACAGGCCTCCCCACCAGGCACCCTAAAAAGCCCAGCACAGCAGCCTCCTGAAGGCACAGGGAGCCCCTTGAGAACTTGCGGTGCCTGCTAAGGAGGGGCAGACGCTTTGAATTCCATTCTCTGGGTGAGGAAGCTAAAGCAGCATGGCAGGGTGGGGATTCAGTCAGCCGTGCCCTTGACCAGAAAACCCCTGGTGTGGCCGAGGCCCTGCCACAGGTGTTCGGTCAGGGGCTCCCCTGCACGTTCAGTTGCCCCCCTCAGACTCCCAGCCAGGAGCTGACGAATATGGCCCCAAGGATGGAAAAGACAAAGGCACTACCGGAGATGGGGCCTGAACCCAGCTCACCGCCAGCACGGCCAGTCCCCTCTTCCACCGGCCTCCAGATGCCTCTCCTGAAGATGGCAGATGGCCCAGCCCTGGCCTGTCCCATGAGGTGGCCCCCACCAGTACCTGCAGCGTGGCTGCGCCACACAGCCAAGGTGTGCTCTACAGTGGAAAACGTAGGCTGGCTCTCAAACAGTACCAAAACAATGCACTATCACCTTAAAATGATTTACACTGATCACACACTGACATAATCCTTTGGCTATATTGGCTTAAAGGCTTAAAATTAATTTCACCTTGTCGTTACCTTTCACAAATGTGACTAAATTAACATTTAAATGTTTTTGCACGTGGCTGGCATGGGTGGTTCCCATCACATTTCTATCGGCTGGGCTAGGTGACCTCCAAGACCCCCAGCAAGCACCTGGAGCACTCGTTAAGCCCCACAGGCGTCCTGGGCTCCCCATCAGGAAGGCTCCATCAGGAGTCTGAGATGCAGCAGGAGGGGCCTGGGTCATTGTGATTCACAGCCATCGTCCTGCGGTCTCTGCACATCAACCCAGAAGACCCCTCTTTCCTGGCCCCAAGCTGCTCCCCAGCCACCAGGGCTCCGGGTGTCACAGTTCAAGGAGACAGGGCTACCTGCTCCACCCCCACCCCTGTCCTGACCCTGGCACCTTGCCCCAGAGCCTGCCCAGGGCTGGTCCTCACCTACGCCCCGCATACCACACCTGCCCAGGCCCCCATGGCCGGCCATGTCTGGGCTGGCTAGCAGGTCACAAGGAACTGCCTCACCACAGCCTCTCTCCTGCTCTGACCGAGAGCCATGCCAAGGGGACTGGCCACTGGGTCTGAACCCTGCCCCTGCCACTTGGCAGATGTGTGACTGGGTCCCGGCCGCAGTCCGGATGCAGGGGTTAACACGATAACCCAGGAGAGGCTCAGACGAAGGGCTCAGTGCACGGCAGCTACCGGCAATGCTGCATCTTCGCGCACCGCGTCAAATCCAAAAGCTGCAAGTGTGAAGAATGTGGGGTGACTTACTTTAAAAAACAAAACAAAACAAAACCCCAAGAAACAAAGCACTATTTTTCAGCCAGTCTGTCCTGCGGCCAAAAGCACAGAGGTAAAGACGAAGAACTTCACACTATGCACAACTGACTGTCCAATGAATTGAGAAGAGCCCGAGTGGCCCGAGGACTCCCCAGCACTTCCTAAACACACCTCCCCCTTCCCAAAGGCCAGGGTTTTAGCTTGCATGCCTCCATTTGCACCCTGATCCCCATCTGAGGATGGAGGCAAGGCCGAGGTGGGGGTCAGTGCCAGCAGTTTCACATCTGAATGCTTGTTGTATAAATGTTGGGGGGTCTGCAATCATTGTTGGGACCCACATCCGGTCTTCCCTCCCCAGTCTCCCCTGGTCCTGGCCACTCTCCCTCCCAAACTTCCTCCCAGCACAGGGCCCCAGACCCCAATCTAGGAGACCCCCTGCCCCCTATGCTCTGTCTCACATCATCCTGTTTAATTTCCCTGAAGCAGTTATCATCAGACCTGCTCTTCTCAGTCCTGTACTGATGAGATTGGGCACCTCAAGGAAGCAAGGACTTCCTGTGGCCCACAATATCGCCAACACCAAAATGAACATCACACGTATGGCAGGAAATCAACAAATATTTAAAGAATACATGAATGAGCAAGTGAGCAGAATAAGTATGAACAGAATGCTTCATCAAGTTAAAATACCCTAGAGTCTTATTTGCAAAGACCTGGGCATATCCGGTGCACAGGGACCTGGTGAGAGGCTCAGCTCAGCAGCTGGCAGAGCCAGCGAGTGCCATGTTCTGCCAAATTCACGTCATGGGTTCACTATCACCTGTGTCTCATCTTGACCACCATCAGCTCCAAGGCTGCAGGACTACGCCACGAGCAGACATCAGACAACAAACCCTGCATGGTCCCAGAAGAGCGACAGGCTTCAAGATCCCCTCTTACTCAGGAAAATGCCCACCTGCCTTACTTGTTCTCAAGAAGCAGCCTGGGGCCCGGGCCCCAGACCTCAAAGCCCCTGCGGCCTCCTGGAGGCAGAGGGAAGGGGTCTGGACTCGGAAATGGCATCTGCTTTGAAGACCACTAGCTCAGGCACTGCACTGCCAGCCACTCCTCTGCGTAAAGAGCCAGGCCACCCCCGACCCCTGGCTCCTCTGTGTTAGAGGTCTTGGTTGACGCCAATAACTGACCATTTGGGCCACTGGATCTCTTTTTTCTCTTCTCACGCTTTAAATTCCCCAATAAAGAGAGTAAGTCCTTGGAACCCTAGGCCTGCACCTTCAACTCCAATTAAAGGAGAACCCCAGGCTCACTCCCCCAACCTTGTTGTGTGGCTCCTGGTGTGCAGTGTTAGTTCCAGGTCCTATAAATAACAGAGCTTGATTTTTTCAACATTTCCTGATGATTATTATTGAAGGACATCTTGGAACCCTAAGAACCACAAGGCCAGGCCAGCCACAACACTGCTCACTGATAGGCGGAGACTGGCACTCACCTACCTCTCCTCCTGGCTGCTGGGTCCACTGTATATATCCCATGGGGCACACAGAGCTGCTGGGGCAGGTTGGAGGGCACTGCCAGCCAGAGTGCCCTGCACTAAATGCGATCCCAAGGACTAGCCAGATTTGAAGTGCATGCTGGGGTGGGGAGAAGCATGGCGTGGGAGAGAGGGAGGAGGTCATATTGAAGAAGCTGTTTTCTCTCTTTCTGGGTGCAACATCCCCTAGGAATGGTACGCAGGCCCCTGTTCAGACCCCTCTCTGGAGGGGTTTCCCCTCTGCAAAAATGATCTCAAAGCTGTTGGGCCACAGGCAGGCGCAAGAGTCCTAGCCTTGGACAAGTCAGACACAAGGCATGTGAGTGACAAATACTGGGATATATGTGCACTCCAAATCAATAAAAGACCAAGGAACCAAACAGAATAAACACAGGACAGGAAAAGGCAAGTCATAGATCAAACTCAAACACCTAATGGGTATGAAAAGACATCTACCCTCACCAGTGAGCAGGGAATGCAGATGAAAGTATCATTTCTTGCATGTTGCGGGTAGGAGATCATTGCCATAAGGGCTTGGAAGGGCAATGCACAATATGTAGTAGAGCTGAAGTGCACACTTTACCATCCAGTAATGCCACAAGCAGGCACAGCCCAGACTAAGCCCCTGTGTGACGTGTCTGTGACAGCGCCGCCGCACAGTAAAGCACAGCAGTATCTTCCATGCCCACGAATGGAAGTGTGGCTGAATGAAGTGTGGTATATGCACACAAGTGAATACTATACAGCCATGTAAACTGGAGAAATTACTCTATATGGATCAACTTGGATAAGGCTGAAACATGAGGTTAATATTTTAATATTCAAACAGTGTTGCAAAAAGATGCATAAGCATGGATCCATCACCGCCATGTACCACGGTTGACTTTTCAGTTAACATATACAATGTTGGTCCCATAAGATTATAAGGAAGCTGAAAAATTCCTATCACCTAGTGACACCGCAGTCATCTAATGTCATAGCACAGCTCATTACTCACATGTTTGTGGATATGCTGGTGTAAACAAACTTAGTGTGCTGTCAGTCACGTGAAAGTACAGCACATACAATTATGCATAGTACACAAGACTCGATAATGACAATAAATGACTATTACACTATACTTTTTAACACTTTTTTAGAGTATCCTCTTTCTGCTTATAAAAAAAAGTTGATTGCAAAACAGTATATTGTTATGCAGGCAGCAGCCTCACACGCCTCCTGATTGTATCATTTTCTCTTGTGCTTGATTTAATCTCCTGTTTTGTGTTGGGACATGCTGTGCAGACTTGTAGCCCGGGAGCAGCAGGCTATGGCATGCAGCCTAAGTGTGCAGTAGGCTATAGCGCTTAGGTTTGTGTAAGTGCATACTTCATGATGTCCCCACAATGACGAAATCGCCTAACAGTGCATTTCTCAGAATATATCCCTAGCAGTGGTTCTCAACCTTCCTGATGCCACGGCCCTTTAACACAGTTCCTCATGGTGTGGTGACCCCCAACCATAAAATTATTGGTAGCTGCTCTCTACACATGTGTGACTGGTCCGCAAAAGTACATTATGTGTTTTCCGATGCTCTTAGGCGACCCCTGTGAAAGGGTCGTTCGACCCCCAAAGGGGTCGCAACCCACAGGTTGAGAACTCTGCGTATCGCTTCTCGGCCTTTTGGCTAAGATCAAGTGAGAACTCTGCGTACTGTGAAAGGGAGCATGAATGCACTTAAAAGTTAAAAAACTGAATTGTATGCCTGAAACCTATGTAATCCTTGCTAACGGATGTCACTCAATAAGTCTAACAATAAAAATGAATTAAAAAAAAAAGTTAAAAACCTACAAAACAATGCTATGAGTGTGTGTATAGAAAGGTAGCACTTTTGTGTGTATGTGTAAATAGTGTGTGTGTGTGTGTGTGTGTGTGTGACAAAATAATAAAACACAGGCGTATACCCAGCGTTAAATAAGTATTACATTCTGGGAAGATGAGGAAGAACAGGACAGGTTGCAGGAGCAAAGCTTTATTTAGTTCTAGACCCGTGATACTTTATTTCTTAAGAAAAACCTGATGAAATACGGGGAAATGTATACATTTGTGAAATACGGCTGGTTATTATTGAGGGTCTGTTATATTTTTCATGTTTATAATATGTTCATATTGAAAGAAAAGGAGTAGACATTTTAAGACAAAAATTCAGAGGCTATAAAAAAAGAAAATGATACATTTAGCTACATAAAAATATACGTGAGTGAAAGGGAGAGCACACAATTAAAAGACAAATAAAAAAGGAAAAATACCTGTAATATACCAGGGGTGCCAAAAACATGTATACACACTCTAAGCGATGTTATCTCTGTGTTACATAAATACTGATGGTAACCACTCTGAAACTGCAGAAGTCAAACGTGACTTGAGTTCATCTTTTGTGATGGGCATATATTGAGTATTACAATTTTAATTGTTTTTTCCTTTCTTAAAATGTGTATACATTTTTTTGGCACCCTCTCCATGTGTAACAAACTAATTAACTCAACCTATACAGTGCAAATCAATAAGCAAAAAAAGAATCAACATTTAAAAATTGTCCAAGGACATGAACATACAATTTATAGCAAATGCAAGAGGCACACAGGAAAAGATACATATTTCCACTGGAACATGCCAGGGTGGTAGAGACAACATTTTTCATGGGTATTAGCAGTAAAGTTCCAGAGGCCCTTGGACACGTGCTGCTGCTAGAGCTGGGCCACCAGGCCTCTCGCAGATCAGCTGGTGGAAGTGCAATCTGGGAAAACCTTTTGAGAAGTGATGTGGCAAATCCTGGGAATTCCATTGCTGGAAGCTTATTCTACAGAAACGTTGCCTTTTGCATGCACACACTTTTCCACCAAGATCTTTACAGCAGCCCTATTTGTAACAGCAAAAGATGGATACAACGTGAAACTCTACGCAGAGACCTGCGTGGGTGCATCACGGCACAGCCAAGGGGACACGGTGCAGCTGTGAGACCGAGGATGCAAACCCACGTGTGCTGTTAGCACAGGACCTCCAAAGCTATTACTGATTTTTAAAAGGCAGGTGGACAACCGTGTTCTGCGTATCTCCGAAAGTGCTCTTAACAAGACACTTATGGGCATACGTGGGTATGTCCGTACATCGGTAGATTATTTGGAAGGATTCGGAAAACACTGAGGTGTTTGCCTCTCAAGAGGAAAGCTCTGGGGCCTGGGGTCTGGAATGGAAGAGACGATTTCTTCATATACAATTTCATACATATGAAAATGTTATCACATACCCTTTTGTAGATTGAACTTTTTTTAAACTGGTGACTATGATACACTTTCAACTAAAACCTTGCTAAAAAGAGAAGAACAGTCATAAACTTTGGCATCTTACACACCTGGACCTCAAGTCCAACAGACCACCCACTAGCTGTGCCAGGGTTGGACAAGTCACCTCTCCAGGTCTCAGGTGTTCTGGTGGGTCAAATGGGGACAAAAACATGGCACTACTGTTTTTATTACCCAGGTGGACATGCCGGGTAAGAGGCACTCTAAGGAAGGTTACCATGGAGAAGTGGCAGCATCCCTGCCCCTCTCACAGATCCAGCAGCCACGGGCCATTCTTGCTCCTCTTCACGTCCCACTCCACAGGGACAGACGGCAGAAGCAGGGCTGCCGGGCGCAGTTATGCACAGTGTGTGCACGGCCAGACCTGGGGGGTGCGTGGGGGGTGAGTCCAGCCCTCTCTCGGCTTGTCAAACCACTTGTCCTGGTGCAGGTCTGTGTCAACCCTCAGGGGTCATTTACTCAGCTCTCTGGAAAGCTCTGTGCGGGCCGGCGGCAAGGTCGCTCAGAGCACAGGTGTTTCAGCCTCCTTCTTCCCCTCACCAAGTTAAAACCTGGGTGCGGACAGGCGGAGGATTGCCAGGAGCAGCCCTGGGGAAGCTGGCTAACCAGCCCGTTGGTATTTGTCTTTCTGTGTGTCATTTCTACTGAACTCACAAAGATACACTTTTTATATACTTTTATAGCAGGCGTGGCTTCTATGATAACTGACTCGGGTCACCTTTGGCCCACTGATAACTGCGTCCTAAACCTAGGGCAGTTGGTCAACACTCTAAGTGAAGTCACCCTGAGGACTAACCCTGTGTGGGTCCAGGAATGCCATGGGGGACACCTCCTTCCTCCCCAGCTTTCTCCTCAGAAGGGCTCGTTTGGAAGAGCAGGCCTATCCCAAGGACGGCTGGGGTCCCAAGGCCTCCTGGGACACAGTGAGCCTATGCAATCCAGCAGAAACCGGAGCCAAGAGGAATTGTGGGCCTACTGCACGCAGGGCCCTCTCTCAGACTCTGCACTAGAGCAGTAAACAGGGAACAGGCCAGTGTCAGGAGAGATACATGACAAATAAAGAAATGAGTAACAGTGATACACTTTATGAGGCCAATGAAACAGGGAGCGAGCCCAGGGCAGCATGCAAGGAATGAGGGGGAGGGATAGGGGAGAAGGTTCCAGATTGAGAGCAGAGTAAAGACCCCAAGGTTGGTTGGGTGTGAGGTACATAAAGAAGTCCAATGTCACTGGACACAGCGAGGCAGGGCCGCCGGGGGCACCAGAAAGGCTACATGGGCCAGGCAGTGGCGGATGTCACAGGCTACCCAGGAGTCTGGACTTCATCAAGGTCCCACCAGAAGCCACTGGAGGGCATCCACAGAGGAGCAACACACTGCATTCATTTCGTAAAGACCCCTGCACTGTTCTGCAGCTGTGTGCATAATCTCATTGCATTTACAGAATACGGTACCGCAGCCCCCTTTCATTCTGATTTACAGAAGAGGAAACTGAGGCACAGAAAGATGAAGCAAGGGTCCCAAGATCAGACAGCTAGATGGGGGGGGGGGGGAGCCAGGAATAAAGGATTCAAGGGCTTGGCATTGCTCAGAACCCCTACGCTCGGTGCCACCCAGGGGTCTGGGTGAGCTGTCTGAGGTCACTCTGAACCCTGTGGTCATAGGCTGGGTGACCCTGACAAGGTCCTACACCTCTTGGAGCCCTGGATTCCATACCTGTGAAATGCAGGTGGCAAGAGCAAGGTCTGGGAGGCTGTGTGTGCCTCAAAGCACCGCCTGGGGTGGAAAACCCACAGCCTTAGTACAGGCTGGGCCCAGAGCCAGCGCCTGGCCCCTGGCAGCTGACGGCGACTCCCGGCGTAGGCCTCCCCCAGCGCATGGCAGCCCCTCTGCCCTCTGGCTCTGCCCATCACAGCAAAGGGACTGGAAGCACAGCTCCATTCGCTCCCATCATCAAACCTGCACTCACCTCTTCCCTTTTCCAGGCCACTGGGTCCACAGCACATGCCACATGGGACACGTGCAGCTGCCACGGGGTGGGGCCCTGCCAGCCAGCCTCTCCCCTGCACTAAATGCAGATCCCAAGGACTGGCCAGACTCAGGGTGCATGCTGGGGTGGGGAGCAGCGTGGGGCGGGGGACAGGGAGGAGGCCGCATCAGAGAAGCTGCTTTCTCTCCTTCTAGGTGCAGCACCTCCTAGACATGGTACTCAGCCACCTGACCAGTTCCCCCTGACAGCCATGTCAACAGGGCCAGGCCATAGAGCCTCAGGTGGGTGAGAGATATGTCCTCTGTTTAGCAGCAGCCCCTCCACACAGCTTTGGGGGGCTGCTGGTTCCCTCTGCCAGAGTGCACTCCTCCCCCATCCTACGGAGTGGGGCACTGCCCACCGGGCCCCAGGAGCAGCAGCCACTTCACTAGCTAGATATGTCCCCTCTCCAGAGCACGTACCCTCCAAGTCCCCAGGCAGGGACAGTTGAGACCTGGGGACCCTACAGAGGTGGATAAGATTCCAGCCCTAGTGCTTGAATGATGGCCAACAGCATGGCTAGGTTTTGGGGCATCTGAGAGCAACAAAGATTCAGGCACAGAAACCTCTCCCCGAGTCCCTAGTTCTAAGAGGGACTCTTCCACAGACCTAACCTCCCTCTTCCCATCACCAGAACATCTGCTTGGCTCTGTGATGCAAAGTGGCCTGAAATGGCAATTCAGGAACAAGGAGATTTCAGGGCATCAGCAGGGGAGGGTCCACTCCTGAACTCCTATCAGGAGCCCAATAGGGTTAGAATTGCTGAGGGTGGGAATAGGGAAAAGGGGAGTGCTGTGCATGTTGTGGGGGTGGGGCACAGCACCCTAGTAGGGTCTCTAGAGAAATGAAACTGTGAAAAAGGAAATCAAGACCTCCATTTCCTGCACCAGCCTGTACCCTGGGGATACAGAAGCCAGCATCTCTCTGGAGCTTGTTTCGCACCAGTAAGTCTTTTCAGTGAACCAGCTGTATCTAGGATTCTCCTCCAAGTAAGGGTTAAGGATGTGGGAGGGGGCGGAGTGGCATTCTAGGTGCTCCTGGGGAAGGTGCAGACCCTCCGGGCTGAGCACTGGTCCCTCTGGCCCAGAGAATGGTGGTGGGAATCCCCAGAGCAGGTGGGAATGCTAGCTGGAGGGCTGGCTGATGCTCAGGTCATCAGAAACGACCCAAGGCCAACTCTGTCCCTTGGTTCACCTAGCCCCTACGTGACAACGAGGAGGACGAGAAGGCAAATCTGAGTGCCCACAGCTCTGTCTGTGTCCCAGAGCCAGGAGGCACCAGGATGCCCCTTCCCAGGCCAGCCCTGCTCTGGCCCGCTCAGCCCCTCCCAGGTCCCAAACCTACACCCACATCTCTGTGCTCAAACACTAATCCCTGCTCAAACACAGGTGCACACGCCAAAACAAACGCACATACACTCCTCAGCCCTCCTCCTCCACGACCCTCACCCCGACCCCCAACATACAGCTTCTGGGGGCTGTGGGTTCTCCTCCGCCAGGGCGCTCTCCTCCCCCATCCTGCAGCGCTGGGCACTGGCCACCAGGCTCCTTCACAGTCAGCCCCAGCTCCCTCCGAGTTTGTTTGTCAGGTGGAAGGTCCCTGGAGCTCCCATCAGGGAGCCTGGAGCGTCCAGAGGAGCTGGGAGTGGCTGAGCCAGCCCTGTGGGGATCTCCTCGCCTCCCAGAGTCGGGGGGAAGGAAGCCCTCAGCCTGGCCCAGCCCAGCTCCCAGGGGGAGCCCGCTCCCGTTCCTCTAAGGCACTTGAGGAGGTGGGCTGTGCAGGCGGGCTGTAGGAAAGCAAGGGCAGAACACAGCCTCATGGAGGTGTCCCCATGGTGGGGGAATGTCTTTGGCTGCCTGTGGTCAGGCAGGGGGCAGAGGCTGCTGCCCCAGGAGGGCATCCTCGCCCAGCGCCCTCGCAGTGCTCACACACCATCCTCCTGGCTTGCCCTGGCACCTGATTGTGGTCTGGGTGATTTGTTTGACGGGGACTGCCCCAGGGTCCATTCCCCACAAATCCAGGACACTCCTAGGTCCCCCCAGGGACCCTCCTCAGCCTCAGACCTTCAGGGCTCAAGCCCTGTGGCTTTAGCAATTTCAGACCATCCAGGGTCCCAGACCCTGGGAGGTGGTAGGAGGGCAAGATGGGGCGGGTCAGGGCCTGGGGACGGAGGAGTCCGGTCTGGGGCTTGTTCAGCAGGTTTGGGTTCGCCCACACCACCTCTCCAGAGAGCAGCCACTGCCAAAAGGATACGCCCTGGGCAGACACCCTAAATCTACTTGAGGTCAGGCCAGGGGTCAAGCTACGTGCCAGAACCCAGGGTCATTCATGCCAAGAGAACCTGGGGCTTCATGAGCAGCTCCTCCTCCTCCCTGCCCTTTAAGGGTGGAAGGATACCCCCTGTTCATCCCTGGTAGCCTGGGGACAAGCATTGCCCTTAGGGCCAAACCAAATCCTTTCCAAGGAATCCTTGTGCCAGAAAAAAGGCTCAGAGACACCGAGGCACAGAGAACACCCAGACCCTAAGAAAACCCAGGAGACCAAGCCGCCCCCGGGACCCTGGCCCCATCGGATGGCGCCCCCCCCCCGACCCTCCTGGCCTCTTCTGGGCATCTGTTTTCACCCAATGAGGAGATGACAGGATCAGAGCCCTGGTACAAGGTGACTGCACCCCAAGAGCACATTGAGGCCTGTCCAGCTCACCTGGCCTTCCCGGCCTATCAGTCCAGCTATTCTGGAAGGAGAACATTCTCTTCTCACACTATTTGGACAGCTGCAGGGATAGTGATGGTGAAAAGACAATGTCTAATTATTGAGGGGGCAGGGAGTGCAGGAAACAGGACACACAGGGCCTCTGAAGGGAGCGGGCTGAGGGGTTGGAGCTGGGGCAGGAGTGGCAGCGGGGCCAGCGGGGCGGGGCCAGCGGGGCGGGGCCAGCGGGGCGGGGCCAGCGGGGCGGGGCCAGCGGGGCGGGGCCTCGGGCCTGGAGCCTGCTGGGCACTACACTAGCCAGAGGGGCGTCTGGAGGCGGGGCTGGGAGGAGAAGGCAGGGCAGGGCTACGGATGGCCCTCAGGCCTATCCTCAAAACCCCATCTGGCCTCACTCCCAGGCATGCCCAGGCTGGTGGGTGGGGGTCAAGGATGGGAAGACCAGGCATGAACAGGGCAAAGGTCAGAAGACCTGGGCACCAAGTGCTTCGCACCCCAGGAGGCAGGAAGTAGAACCATAGGGTCAAGACACACCTTTTCTCCTTCCTCTTCTCGCTTTTCTTTTCAACAGTCTTTCTCTCTCACCCCCCTGCCCTCTCCTCCCAGTCCCTGTCCCCTCTCCAGACACCCCATCCTGGTGTCTCCCTGTCCCCATCTCCACCCCCTCCCGCCTGCCTCCCCTGCCCCTGCCCCCAGTTATGTAAGGGGCCCAAGAACACACAGAGGGAGCTTTGTTGTCAAACCACATCCATACGGCGCTGGGATGGGTCCGCACAGCTGTTCCCCATTCCCTCTGCCTTGGCAGGGTTGAGACGCCGGGCAGGAAGCCCCCACACGCCTCCATCTTGGGAGGTGGGAGTGGCCAACACCGGTCCCAGGGCCCTCAGGCAGCTGAATGGGTGGCCAGGGATCAGTCACCACAGGACGGGACAGGACGACAGCAGGGCACCAGCTGGCCCCCAGGGCAAAGTCACACTGCAGGGCCAAGGTCACAAAGACAGCTCTGGAGCGGCCGCGCAGGGACAGGCCTGGAGTGGGGCGCAGACCCACACAGTGCCCCGTGTTCTGGTCTCCACATGGATGCGTGCCCGTGCTCGCTCTCACATGACACGTGTGCACACTCAGTGTGCGTGCACACACGCAGACACGCACCCGCCCCAGCAGGGACAGAGTCTGCTCACCTGGAAGGCGTCTGAGCAGACACCTCATCCATCCCAGCAGGTACCTCTGGGCAAAGAGCTGGAGCTCTGGAGAGAGGAGGGCAGAGGTCAGAGGCCAGCAAAGCCCCACTGGCCGGCTATTCTTTGGAAACTGTCAAGCTCCAGAATGAGCTCCTGCCTTCCTGCCCAGGAAGATGTCCAAGGAGGCGGGTGAGGGCCCAGGGTGCAGAGCCACAGATCAAAGTGCTCCATGCTTTGGGCAGGCAGTGCCTCCTCACCAAACTCAACTGCCGGAAGAGCCATTCTGCTCAAAAATGCTGGTGCTACACACAGTGGGAGGTGCCCTGAACCTCAGCCCTGCAGCCCTGAACCTCAGCCCTGCAGGGCACCTCACCACCACCACCACCACATCCAGCTGCCACTGTCAGGTCAACGTGGAAGCAGAGGGCTGGGAGGAGAGGGGAGAGGCAAAGGAAGAGGAGGAGGCAGACACAGGAAGGGAGAGGGATGACTGAATGAATCTAAAGGAGGGCAAGGAAAGGAAAAAGAAAAGGACCCAAGAGGGGACAAGAGGAGAAGTGGGCACAGTAAGTGGAGAGAAGAGCCCATGTAGCCTATGGGAACAGGCACCCCATTTTATGAGCACATCCTCCTAGCAGCCCTGGGCCCACCCTCTCGGTCTGACAAAGCCGGTCCAGGCGCAGAAGGGTGTGTGTGTGGGGGGGTCACTTGCTGAGCCCTGGTGCCAGCCAACCCGTCCCATGTCGGCCATGCCCCAGGGGCTTCAGCCTTAATAATCCTGGGGCCTGGAGAATAGACAGGCTGAGTGACCACAGGACCTCAGGGAAAGGAATGCAATGGGGACAGG
The DNA here is from genome assembly GCA_004026885.1 of Lyroderma lyra. Classification (NCBI taxonomy): domain Eukaryota; kingdom Metazoa; phylum Chordata; class Mammalia; order Chiroptera; family Megadermatidae; genus Lyroderma; species Lyroderma lyra. Next base: position 48,101 of record PVJL010004849.1, read on the forward strand.
GGGTGGGATGGAGAGGCAGAGACCAGGCTCACGCCTGAGAAAGCCCCCTGCCTGGTGGGAGACACACTCTGTGACCCTGGACAGCATGTTACTTTCTGAATTTCAGCTCCCTCATTTGCAAGAGGAAATAGTTATTGCCTGGCTGCTGGGTGTGGGCATGGTGACAGGTGCCTGGGTACCCCAGTGAGAGTCGTGGGTCCTGCTCTCAGTCTGCCAGTGCTTATCTCATTTGTCCTCACAACCTTGTGAGGCAGAGCAGATACTAATACCCCAATTAACAGATGTACTGATAGAAAACCAAGAAAGTCGGAGGCCTGTCTGAGGTCACACAGCTGGGGGTAGACGAAGGGGACACAATGCATGTCCTCAGGAGTGCCTCTGGCACAGTCACCTGCCCCTCTCTCCACCCTCTGCCCCCGACCGCCCGATCACATCAAATACAGCAGCCAGCATCTGCAGGGCACTAAGTGTCATCTGAACGCTCACTCTTGTTCAGAAGTGTGAAGGCACCAGGAAGAGGAAACACCCAGTCTCCCGGAAAACGACTCACGGCCCCTCCCAGACACCACCCACAGCCTGCCCCCCACCTGACACCTGTCTGTGGTTCATGATTCAGCCAGCACCCCTCTGCAGGCCATCTGGGCTCGGCCCCACACAGGGTCCCCTCACGTCACAGGCATGGGACCTGAGGGAAGTGGAGAGTGCAGGAGGAAGGGACAGTGCGCTGGGTCATCAGGGAGGCTTCTGAGAACAGAGGCTGGGACCCTGAGGGACAGGGGGAGCAGAGGCGGGAGGTAAGAACACGCATGGTGCTCCTGCTCCGGGGAAAATAAGAACAGTCTCACAAGAGCCAGATGGGGCCTTCAAATACACATCATTAAAGCCAAGATACCCGCTCTGGAGGCCTTACTGCTGCGAGAAGTTTCCACGCCCCCAGGGTACCTTTCTTGGCCCTGAATAAGGAGAAGACTAATGTCAGGGAGGTTAGGACCATTTGTGCAAGGACCTGACGGCTGGACTGAAGATGAGGTGACAGGAGCAGGAATGGGACCAGCTGACCTCGGGATGGGTGGAATGGAGGGCATGACCTCAAGGGGGCGGGCTCCTGCCTGCCTCCCCAGACTCTGAAGGGGTGGGGTGGGCAGGCCCTTTCCTGACGAACAGCTCACTTGTCCAAAAGGGACACTCCTGAAATAAGCCACACAGAAGAAAACCAAGAACCGTATGATTTCACTCAAATATGAAACACAAAGCTGAAAGCAACAAAAGAAGCAAAAACTCATGGACACAGTCAATAGTTTTATGGTTAGTGGTTAGCTGAGGGTGTGGGTGGAGGGGTGGGAGAGGAGGGACGGGGTCTCAAATATACGGTGATGGAAAGAGACCTGACTCTGGGTGATGAACACCTAACACAACACACAGATGATGTAACATAGAACTACACCTGGAACCCATTTAATTTTTACTAACCATTGTCACCCCAATAAATTTAACAATAAAAAGTGGGGGGATGCTCTTGTCCCTTTGCCCCAGGGAAAGGAAAAGCAAAGCAGGGACAGAGTGAAGACAAAGTCAGAAACCCGAGCTCTATCTTCCATCATTCATCAAACAAATATTTATTGAGCATTTAATACTGGCTAGACACCATTCCAGACATGAAGAATATAGCAGTGAACACGAAAGACAGGTTTCTGAAGGTCACACCAAAACCCTGAAATCTCAGGAAGAAAAACACCTTCCAAGTTCCCAAGGCCATTCCACACCATGAACGTGGCCCTCAATGCCTGCGTCACCTCCGGGCCAGCCGCGTTAAAGCCACCAGTCTACACTTGAACATCTTCAGTGCCGGGAGGGCTAGCCCCGCAAGCAGAAGCAGGCTGCCGAAAGCTCCAGATGACTGCACTGATCAGCTGGTGCTCATCCTCTGCTGGTCGAGGCAGCGGAGCAGTAAATGCACCGATAGAATGTGCAAGTTTCACTTCATACCAAGACAAAATGTGAAGCTTTGTCTCTAGTTCTGCTGCTTCAGAGTCAACTGCTTGAGACCGAAGAAAACAAATTGGCTCCATTCTCACCTGTCCAAGCTCCTGGGTCCCTCAGCCTCTGCCACGGAGAGTGCCTGGCTTCGCTTCCCTCCTATGACCCTGGAGCGGCCAGTCCCCAGCGCGCCCCTCTGGCCCCACTGCTGTCCTACTGTCCCTTCCAGCCAGGCCTCCCTCTCCTGATCTGTGCAGCCTTTAAGGGCAGAAGGGGAGCTCACCACAGGACTGAGAAGCAGGTCTTGGAGGAGCCTCTCTGGCCTTGAGCAGGGTGTCAAGGAGCAAAGGTGTTCCCGCCTGGTGAGAACCCGGGTTTCCAGTCTCAAGAGTCCACAGGGCCCCTCCCCTTTCCCACGTGTTGCCCCGGGTTGCTGGATGAGGCCTTGCAGGCTGCCGCCTTTCCAAAGGCAAAGGAGCCTGGGCGGGTGGGCCAGATGGAAGCAATTACCATCAGGAAAGCGGGAGGTGGGGGCTGGGAGGGGTCACAGCCTCGGGGAGTAGGGAAGGAGGGAGGAGAACCCTGCCCTGCCCAGCTGAGAGGGCTGGACTCAGGGGACAGGCAGGCCAAGATGTGGGGTTCAGGGCAGCACAGAGCTCCGGGCTGGGAATCAAGAGGGTCTGAGGTGCCCCACTGTCACCAAGACACTGTGGTTTTGAATAAACCCCGGTCACACCTCTGAGCCTCCTCGTGGGTCACAGGACAGGTGAGATGAGCTCAGGGAGCAGTGCAGACCTAGGCCGAAAAGTGCAGGGTTTGCAAACAGGCCTGGATATGAGTCCCAGCTCAGCTGCTGATGAGCTTTGTGACCTTGGCCAAGTAGTTTAATCTTCCTGAGCCTCTTTTTCTTCATTTGCAGTCTTATGAACAGAAGGACTGTGTGAGGCATATATGTAAAGCGATGCGATGTAAGGTTAAGTGCAGAGCACACCTTTTTAAAATTTTTTAAAGTTTAGTGAGCCAGGCTTTTGATAAGTGCTTGACTGATAAATGGTAACTACTTTTGTCATGTGCTAATAAGTCCCTTTTTATTGTAAGGACAGGTGTTGAAAGGGGCTGCATGGACAGAGGACACAGGGCAGATTGTGGGTACAAGGTGCCTACGCTGTCATCCTTTGGATTCGCACCCTGGAGGAGGCAGAAACAACACAGAGCACAGGCCCAGCCCTCTGCAAAATGGTCCCAGCCCTCTTCCTCCCGGCCCACCCCGCCCTCAGGAAAGCAGACCACAGAGCCTCTGGCCCTCCTGGACTTCGCAATGAAGCTGCAGGCAGGAAGAGGGGACTCTAGCCAGGCCTCCCTCACATTCAAGGCCTCGGGGGCCTCGCCAGCCCGCACCTTTCCTCGGCCGAGCAGCAGTGCCCTCCTCCCTGGGGGGACAGGAGGAGAAGCCAGGCCTTCAGATTTCAGAGCGCCTACATCATCTTTCTGCGGGGCAGCTCTGCATGGTGCGGGGAGGGGGTGGGCAAAGACAGGGCCATGACCCGGCTGTAGGTCTCCTGGTCCCAGGCAAGAGGCCAAGACTAAAAGCAAACCTGCAGCTCTGGATGCTGATGTCTCAACCTGAATAGCAACCAAGCCAGCGCCACCCATTGGCAGAGTTCAGCCCCTGCTGGGCTCCCCAGTAGCAGTCTGAAATCCCGGGGCACCTGGCTGGGGCCCAGGCATCACGCACTGCTTTCACTTGTGGCTGCATCTGACCATTTCCGCCTCTGTAGGATAAGAGCGGAGCGGGCACGCGCGGACACACACACACACACACACACACACACACACACACATTGTGGTAGGGGTCAGGACTCACTCTCACGGGGGGGGGGGGCACTCAGAACCCCCCCGCTGAAGCCGAGCACCTCTGCTAAGGGGGTGACAAAGGAGAGAAGTGAACTAATAACTACAGTCACCAAAGCTGGCCTATACCAGTCACCTCCTCGAGGCACGTGAAAACTTCAGGTCAAGGCTCTGAGTCTCCAGAAGGAAGGAGGACCCTGACGCAGGAAATGTCTAACCACAGGGCCTCTAAGGAGTCAGGAGGGAGGGAGCAGGTCCTGTAAGATTTCCGGGGGCCTCATCCCTCACCCCGACTGCCCTGCTCTCCAGCACCCTGCATCCATCATCTCTGAGGGCCCGGCAGTTCGGCTGGGCTCCGGTGGCAGCCTCAGTGACAATCTGCAGACCTGGCCCTCAGATTCCGGGACACTCTGGGACACTGACCTGGAAGGTGCCTTTCAGGAGGCTGGAGCTCCCCATCACCTGCGGGCTGGAACTGATTTCTGCATTATGCTAAGGTGACTCTTCCCGAGGACGGAGGGTGCCCACCTCAGGGCCACTCTGAGAGGCGGCACTCACAGCTCCACTGGGGCAGTGTCTCAGAGGAGAGACCCAGAGACTATGCCCAGATAGGGCCTGGGTGGGCGCCCAGTGCAGGGCCGAGGCCAGGCCCACATGGTTTAACTGTGGAGTGACCACAGGTTTAGCTGAAACACAGGAAGGGGGATCTGGTCTCTCTGGCCCTGATGGTGAAGAGGAGGAAAGTCATTTCCAGAATTTGTTACAATTCCAGAAAGAAGCAGATTCTCAGTTCTACCCAGAAACCTGGATCGTAGGGGTCTAAAAGGACTGGGAGGGTGGAGGGGCCAAGGGACTATTTCTGAGGAAGGGGAAGGGCCTCCCCTCACAGGAAGGGGCCCCAATGTCCTGAGCAACAACCCACTCCCCAGCTATAGACATCTCTCAGCCCACAGTTCGAGCAGGCAGCTCGCATTTTCCTCTCCTAACTTCTCCCTTAATCTACACTCCTCCGAGCCCCTGTCAACTTGGACTCTGGGGGGGCTGGTCCCAACTGTGGTTCTTCTCAACTGCTTTGCTTGATGGATCCAGGGCCCGTCAGACAGTGTAAGATCTCCCACACCATACACTGATGCTGAGAGACAGCATGTGACGAGCACCTGGAGTGGAGACAGGAGCAGAGTGGGGGACAGGTCAGAGGGCCCTGGACCACCACAGCTCTGTCAGAGGGTATTCCCAGGCCAGCTCCCAGCAAAGAGGAACAAGCCCCAGAAGTTAATGTCTAGGCCCCAAACGGCTGGCCCCTCCCAAGCACCCTCTCTAGAATTATGGGGCAGCTTTGGAGAAACAGAATGTGGGAGAACCATCACTAATAGCAAAGGCTTTCAGATCTCTTCCTCTGTGCAGGCACCTTTGAAAGCACTTAACACATATCAACGCATTTAAAACTTCCCTTGGGACATGCCAGGCCAGGGCCTGGAGGAAGCGGGTGGCCAAGCACAGTGCAGGAGAGAGCCGCACGGGTCTGTGCCGCTCAGGACAACCTAGCCCACACCGGGCTCATTCCCAGGGCTCTGCAAAGAATAAGTTGGCCTGAACTTGGCTTCCACATGGTGCCTCCCTCCAGCAGTGCAAAGCACAGGCTTCTGAGATGGCTGGGGGGTGCCAGCCTGTGGGTGGCCATGAGGTCAGACATGCACACAGCACCCCAACACTGCCTTAACCCCCGCCTTCAGAAAGGCGCCCCCAAAGCAAGGAAGGCCCTTGGGACCTATTCTGAAACAGAGGAAGCAGCAGCAGTAGATCAGGCCTCCAATGCCCAGAGGAGCCTCCTCAAAGACTGAGGATGGAGGGGCAGTAGGACTAGTCCTGGCAGACATATTGCCAACTCCCAGCTAGCCTACCAGCAGAAACCCTGTGGGTGGGGGGATCCAGAGCGGACAACTGAGCCCCCAGCTGTACCCCACCATCACCCCAACCGCAGACCTCCCTACTGCCCACCACCCAGGCAGGCAGCTCTGAGCACAGTGGCCTAGGCCCAAAGGCCCCCATAACGTCGGCCTGGGGTCCCGGGCACAGCCAGCCTGCAGCTAGCAACCTGCAGCTTTGGACTTTGCTTGGCGACCTGGCGACTCCTGCACACAGACGGACCCAGCGAAGCCCGTCACCTCCAGCAGAGCTGGCCCACGGAGCTCCTGGGTTGGATGCGGGAGCCGTGCGGGGAACCCTGGCCCAGAGGATGCTGAGGGTGAGGGCTGGGAACTTTCCGGATAGGAGGACCGTCCCGTTCGCTCCCTCCCAGGGAGCCAGAGGAACAGCTTCCCGCGGAAATGTGGTCCAGAGCAGGGGTCCCCGGCGGCGGCCGCGCTCCCGGCCGGGCCCGGCTGCGCCCACGTGCCGGCCCGCCCCGCTCCCGGACGCGCGGGGCTGGGGGCGCGCAGCCCGCCCCAGGAGCCCCCTGCCCCCGCGGGCCCGGCGGCGCGTACTCACCCGGGAGGGTGGGGCGGGGCGGGCGGGCGGCTCGCGCGACTCCGAGATCCGCTAGGCGCGCGGGCTGGCGCGGCGCTCGGCTGCTCCCAGTCCCGAGCGCGGGGACGGGCTGCCAGCGGGCCAGTCCGCCGGCGGGGAGGCGGGGGCCGGGCCGGGCCGGGCCGGGCGGGGCGGGGACGCGCCAGACACGCGTGCGCACACCGCCGACCGCAGATGGGAAGCGGGAGGGCGGGGGAGGAAGGGTGGGAGGAGGAGGAGGAGGAGGAAGGGCTGGCCGATCGCGCGGGGCGGGGGCGGGGGCGGGGCCGCGGCGGGGATGGGTGGGGGCGCGCGGCCGGGGGTGGGGGGCCCTGCGGGAGCGCCGCGCCGGAGGGAACGTGTCCGCGCAGCATACGCGCAGCCTTCCGGGAACAATGCGCCCCAACAAAGGGTTCCCCGCTCTCCCACGCGGCGAGCCGTGTGCCGCCCTCACCCGGGGAGGAGAGGCAGGAAAACTGGGGGCCTTGCTCCCCCAGGTGCCCTGGCCCGAGACCTGGACCCTTCCTCTGCCTGAGTCTCGACGTGCCACCCCGAACCGCTCCTTCTGCACCCCGCCTTTGCACACCCTGTGTGGGGCTGGAGACAGCTTCTCGGTTTCTGTTCCTTACAGAGGCGCCAGGCATCCTGCCTCCGGGGGAAACCGCCCCTGAGCCTAGTTCCCTGGGACCACACGGCCCCCAGTCAAACCTAGGAACTACTCAGCCCGACGACGACAGCCCAGGAGTCACCTGCAGGGCCACCTGCAGCCCCCGAGACCCCCTTTGTAGGTGAACAGTGGTTGCTGAGGGCTCGGGAGGCGTGTGTGCGAGCAGCCCCTGCCTCGGGGAAGCTCGCCATCCGGGACTCCCATCCGAGGGGCAGCAGGGCAGGATGTGACTAAGTGCAAGAAGGCTGTAACTGACTAAGTGCCAAACGGCCCGAGAAAGTACTAGCTCGAGACTCGCGTCAGCTGAAGCTGGGAGGGTTCATCTGCTGAGCACGGAACTCTGGAAGCTCTCTCTACTCCACGTGTGCAACGAGGAGAAGGTGGGGCAACAGCCGGCCTTTGAGGTCTTGCCCAGGGACAGTTCCATCCCCAGTCATACCTTCCGTGGTTTTTCTGCATCTCACTGACCTAACTTAATTCTGTTTGAATGGTGTTCGGTTTTGTCAGTCAAGCATTCATTCAAGAAAGACTAATTGCATATCAGGTGGGGGCGGGGTGGGGATCTGGAACTAAGCTGGGTACAAAAAACCCAGGGACTAGAAAGTCCCAGCCCTTGGCAAGTCGGGAAGAGAGGGAAGGCCTTTGCCACCTCACAGGTGAGGAAACGGGCCCAAAGCAACCAGGTGACTGTGGCAGAGCTGAACGAGGAATCAGCCCAGCGTGTCCCCACTCTGCTGACTCTTTAGTGAACTAGATCTAAACAGTTTACAATTCTTGCCATGAACCACATCAACTTCACTCTGCCAGACAGTAGAACCGAAGGGCCAACTTTTGCTCCTGAAGACCTGCTTTCCAACTCGCCTCTGTCCCTAAGTAGCTTTCATTTTCTTACTAGGAAAAAAAATGGAAATAACTGCTTATTCAAAGGGCTATTGTTGGTATTAAATTAGGCAATGGATATGACTTTGCTCTGAAAGTATAAAGTGCTCTAGAAGTGTGATCCCTCCTCTAACCCTTAAGCTGTATTTAGAGCCCCACCCCAACCCCCCAGCTTATCCCAGGCCTGGTTACTGGGTGCCAGAAGCTAACGGTTAATTCTGGTTAATTCTGACTCCTCCCCCTAGGCCACAACGTGCTTACTCATGACCTTGCCCTCCTGTTTGATGGCACAGCCAGATGCTTAGCTAGCTGCCTAGAAGCCATATCATCTGTGGGGCAGGAGGAAGGAATTCTGGTGCTTTTCAATCCCAGCACAGGATTGTGGGGCCATCTGGAGCCCCACCCAGCTCCATCGCACCCCTTTGGCCCATCTGCACAATATGAGCTGCTCAGCAAGAGGCAGTGTGATGGGGCAAGCAGGGCCTTGCCTCCTGGGGATTGTTCCTCTTAGAGGCTAGCGGTGCCACGGGAGGGCCAAGACACCCTGAGGAACAGCTGTCTGGGTCCCAGTCCCATTTCGAGCCGTTCCCATCACTTCTGCCTCCATTTACCTCTCTGGGTCTGTCTCTGCTGTGGAGGAAGGGGAGCACCTCTCTCTGGGTCCGGAGAGCAGAGTGGGGAGACAGAAAAGCCAAGTGCGTGGGAGAGGCAGGTGCACCTGGAGCCTCCCTGGAAGCCCTGGCCCCGAGGCTCCTCCCTGGCAGGCAGTGGGCGTGGGCAGGAGGCATGGAGCCACTTGACTAGTGTGCCTTGTAGGCTTTGGCTCCTGTCCCTCCCGTGTGCCACGTTAGCATCCTGCCCACCAGGAGGGAACAGCAAGATGCCGTTTGAGGAAGAAATAGACCCAAACCAGCATCTCAGACGCTTTTAAAAATAGTAGCTCCGGGATGGTATTTCAGCTCCTATTTTTATCAGATTTATATGGTTGGACCACGGAGCCGAGCTGTTCCCAGGGTTCTCAATAGCAGGGACATCACTGTAGCCTTAGAAACCTGCCCCGTTGGCTGAGGCGAAAATGCATTCCAGGAACCTTCCGGCCCGGAGAGATCCTGAGAAGTCATTGCACCCAGCCCTGGTCTCTGTTTAGGGCCACGATCAATTAACCACAGAGAGCTCATGGCTTGCTTTTTGCCTTCACGTCTCTTGGTTGCCATGACTCCACTGCGTAATCTAGGATTACACAGCCTTCTAGTCAGGAAGTTCATTTTAATATCTAGCCCAAATATCGCTGGTGACATCCTTTTTGGCCTTTTCCACAGTAGGAAAACAGCAGCTAACAGTTATGGTGCGATGTGATGTCCACAAAATCCTTCCTTAATCCTCACAAAACCCCTCAGGGTAGGCCCGGTTGCCACCCCTCGTTGGGAGCAGTTACGTAACGGGCCTGAGTTCATACTTGGTTATGAAGCAGATTCTGTGCTGGAACCAGCAGGCCATGCTGCCTCTCGCGCACAGGGGGAGCAGAACACTCAGGCATTTCTTGTTAGTGAAGGGGACCAAAAGTTTTGCCTTTTGGGATATGGATTTAAAGCTGGGAATTAAGAAACAGGAGACTCAGAAAGAACTTTTGACCCTCTTCCCTTTCTTGCTGAAGAGATTCGGATAGAAAGTTCGGGAAGGAAGTTAGGATGCTCGCCTTAGCCTGATTTGAACTGAGTATGGCACAAAGGAGGGCTTCAGGCAGGGGGGCCCTGCTAGCTGGAGACCTGTGTCCCTTGCTTCTCCGTTGCCTGGCCAGAATCTGCCTGCCTTGTGTGTGCTCTCTTCCTCAACGACCTGGAAATTCCCCATTCTCACTCTGAAATCTAAGACCTCCCCACCCCCTCCTTTTCCCCTTGGTCCAAAATGCCTGTCTTCGGAATCGTCATGCTTATGTGAATTCTCCGTGTGCACGTGTTAAAATGGGATTTTCTGTTCATCTGTCTCTGTTAAGGAGCCCAGCTACAAGAACTGAGAAGGTGCGAGGAAAAGTATGGGTGTGTCTGTTTAGCCCCCACATTAGCCTTGACTTTCATTCCCTCATCATGGTCCTGAAGGAAAAATTGGCCAGTGTGCCAAATGTCCATGTGCCCCACGCTAGAAGCTAAATTCTGGGCCCCACCATGCTGTGACGTGGTCTCCCTAATGGCCAGTCCCTTTGGCTATCAAGTTTTAGCCTAGAAGGTTGGCTTCTCTCAGCATAAAGTCCCATAGCCCCCTCCGCTTTTTTGTCATTGCTCCGTAATTAATGCCTGTGCTCCTCACTAAACTGTAAGCTCCATGTGAGCTCTACCATCAGATTCCTGCTTAAAAAAATAAAGAAGTAGAGTAGATGTCCAAATTCTGTTTATTAAATTCAAATGCTTTAAACAGATTCAGTTCGTGTTTATTTTTAACAGCGGTTAAAACTCTGTAGCATTAAGTTTGTACAGACTTCAGAATCCAAATGTAATCTCAGTAATAGAGCAAACATAGAGCTGCAACATTTACTTTGCCAGGGAAGAGAATATTAAAAAACGACGACCATTAATTATCACCATCCTCTTCTAGAAGGACATTTTAACATCACATGTACATGCTGGGAATAAAGTTAGTCCTTTCTGAGAAGGGAGAGTCAGCAGACCTCCATCCACCCATTTAGAAACAGAACAGATATACAATGTTTTGGACATAGAAGTATCACACAAGAAACATTTTCAATTACTTTGTACGTAACTGTCTCTTGATTTGTTTCTCAGTTTGGAGATCTGTATTTCACAGGGACACGCAAAGTGAAGCGACACTGTCCAACTCGTTTCGAAACGTTATTTTTCTGTGTCACCAAGGAATGCTGACAAATGTGGAACACTCAGCAGTTCTGCTCTATGAGGAAACTTTTGGGCAAACTGAGGGGAGCCAGAGAACAATAGCAGTCAAGCCTCCAACTGCTCCCTTCCTTCTCCATCCACGCCAGGAAGAAGCCGGGCCAAGGACTGGGGGCTGACAGCCAGTGGTGGGGCCGTCCAGGATTTATCTGGGAAGGGTGACATCCACCACACTGCTCCAGCAGAGCAGGGACACAGGCACGCACACCGAAGGCACGCGATTACACACGTCAGGCACTCTTTCCAGCACAGATGTATGACACTGCCACAGAGGGGCTGCCATGTGCTACTTTGTTGAGGGGGGGGCTCGGGCATATTGAGTCTTCTTGCTTGGGAAGCTCCCTGGGGGTGGGCGTGGGGGGAAGCAGGATGTTGGGGTCTGCTAAGAGGGAAGCGCAAGGCAGAGGAGTAGCTCTTCCTCTGCACCCCTGCACGGAGAACCAGGAGACCTGGGTTCCAAGTGGAGCGCCTTTTCTTGCAGGTGAACGCCCTCAGGTGGTGGCCCAGTTGCTGCCACCTGCCTTAGGCCCGCTGTGCCTATGCTGGTGGTGGTGGTGGTGGTGGGGCTGCTCTCGGACCCCTATGGCCCCTGGGAACAGACTCCCTAGAAATGACCAGGTGGTGGAATGTGTGGTCAGCGAGAGGAGACCTGCTCCAGGCCCTCTGCGGGTTCAGAGGAAGCCTATCAAGGCGACTGGCCTCTCGGGGCGGCCAGTTCTCTGCAGCTCTGCAGGAGCCCAGGTATCCAGGTCAGAGGGTGTAGCAGCAAAGCACTGCTTCCAAGAGGGGCCAAGCCAGGCCTCCCCCTGGAACCGCCCTGACCTACTCTCCTCCCAGGCTCCCCCCGCCCCTGAACTGTGCTTCTGGAGGGTACTACGGCCCTTCCTGTTGCCAGCCCACGCAAGACGGCTGGTGGAAATTTGAGGGCTGAGTAAGCCTGTGAGGAGGGAGGTGAGATGGGGCAGGTCAGGCTGGGCAGTGAAGTCTGGGAATGCCTTCACAGGGTACAGTGCCAGGGAGAGCGGATGCCCATCCCCTGGGAGGCTCCGGGTGTCTTCCTTCTGGTCCAGGATGGGTCCCTTGTGAGTCTTTTCCACACATCCGAGTGAAGCCAGTTGAGACCCCGCTGGGAGCACTTGACTTCCCAAGGAGAAGGGGACGCTTCCGGGACTGGGTCCCTTCGCTCTGCAAGGGGGTCAGCGTCCTCTCTGCTCCTCCTCTGGGCACTCGTTCGGAAGGCGTCTCCTCTTCAGGCCTCCCCAGGCGTAGCTTTCATATGCATGGAGAAAGACGAGCCAGGGCTCCCGTCACAAGCCAGCTGGTTCGACTGGCGTCATCTCCACCTGGTGAGGGAAGCAGGTGCCCACCCCACTGCCACACGTCCCCCTGACCCAGCCCCCCTCAGCCTCCACACCCTCAATGCCTTGTGCCACTGCGACTGCCCTGCTGGGGGTGCACAGGGTCAGACAGGGCGCCGAGTGCTGTCGTGATCCCAAGCACACGGTGCGTTTCCTACAGTAACCTTTCACACGAGACTCGCCCGTGTACCTGCTTTCTAGGTGGCTTCCCACGAGGTGTCAGTCCCAGTAGCCAGAGGGTAAGGGCTTTGCTCTAGTTATCTCTGCATTCCAATATCCAGGACGCTGTCTGGCTTGAGAGTCAATCAGCAAGTTGTTGCTTATGATAAACTGTCACTGTCACACCTGGCACAGATTGCGTCATGGATGCTCATCTCCGCCCCCCGTACAAAGCGGCAGGCTCAGAACGCCTCGGGCCTCACCCAGTGCTATGGGTGAGTGTCAGCTCCAGGAAGAGGCTTCTGACCACATGTCCACCATTCACCAGTTATGAAGGGCGTGCCTGGCCTATAGGACATGGTCAATAAACATGTGACACATGAATGAATGAAGCCAGCTCTGAACCCAGGTCTCCTGCTTCTCAGTCCAGGGGGTGCCGTGTAAGAGCCACCCTCTCCTCTGCCCTGCACTTCCCTCCTACCACACAGCAGAGCCCCACATCCTGACTCCCCACGTCTTACCCGGTATCTGCCAGCCCCACCTTGCCTAACTAGCCCATGCAGCCCCTCCGGCAGTGGGACGATTCTGTCCGCGTCACCGGAAAGTGTGCCTTGTGTGTGTGTGCACGCCTGCTGATAAAACTTGTTGACAAGGGTGTGTCATGCCTGTGTCCCTGCTCTGCTGGAGCTGTGGCAGACGTCACCCTTCCCAGAAAAGCCCCTGAGGGCTCCCTACAGGTCGGCAACTTGCAGTCCACTCTGAAGTACCCTGTGGCCTATGACGCTGGTCACACCTTGAGCCCGAGCCCCGCAGGGCTCCTGGACTCCCCCGCACCCATATCGTTTGCCCTTGCTGGTAGTTTTGTACTTGATCTTCTGGCTGCTCCATGCGAGTCTGTTTTGTCTTCTTGCCTAGATAATAAGCTCAAGGCCAGGGACTCACTGATCAAATAACAGAGGCCAAGGCAGCTTTGGGGGCTTGCATCATCCAGTTCTTATGAAAACCCTCCCACTTCCATGTGGCAATCCTTCCTTATCAACAGGTTTATCGGCAGGGCTGACTCACCCTGGCAGGCACGACCTCAATGTTGGGAATGGAGAGGAAGTGCCTTCAAAAAATGCTACGGATTACTTCCAGAAAGTTTTCACTTGGGCTTTTTGGGGGTGCCCCCAGGCTTGTGGACAAAGAAACCCACTATGAAGGAAGAAGAGCGTGGCAGCAGACTCAGAAGGGTGCAGAACGGGGAGAGGCATAGCCAGGTCGGGGGCACAGAAGCCAGTAAGGACTCGTGTGCGGGGTTTGGAGAAAGGCCGGCACCCCTCCGGGCCAGCGGGAGCCTCCCCCACCCCAGGCTGTCCTCCCTTCTCAGGACGGTCCCCGGGGTTCTGCCCACTCCACTGCCCTCAGCACCGAGAGAGACCAGTACTTTATTCACCACTAGGAATGAGCCGGTACAAAACATGTTTTTAAAAAACTCATTTAGGGCTCAAAGCCCCCCTCCTCACAGTCCCACACATCTGTCCTCCTCCTGCAGCCCTGGCGGGCTCAGCCTTTCTGGGCCTCCTGCAGGAGCTTGAGCAGGGGGTCGTCCATCCTGAGGGCAAAGGTGAGGGTGCGCTGTTGGTAGTGTCCCGGGTTACTCTCCAGGTTCTCAATCACCTCGGCCAGCAGGTGAGCCCGCTCCACCGCTGTGCCCGGAGCCTCGAAGCCCAGGGCGGTGAAGTGCACGTGCAGGTGGTAGTAGGAGGGCAGGTAGTGCAGGTACACGCGGAGGCGGTCCCCCTGCACCTGGTAGCGCTGCCGGATGGCCTCCTGGTTAGAAGAGGGGTAGCAGGAAAGGGCTTACTGTGCTGCTTGCAACCCAGCACCAGACCCCCCTCCTGTCCTACTCCCAGACCAGCCTGTGGACACCTAAGAAAAAACCCTCCAAACAGCCCTCTGTCCACAGCCACGTAAGCAGCAAAGCTGAAGTTTTCTCCCAAAGGAAGGGGACTTCAACCTCGTAAGACATTTGCTTTCTCAAGCCATTGCTGCTGGGAATCTAGGAAGTCCCAGTACCCCACCCCGGACTGGGGTGATTCGTAAATACTTGAAAGCCCTATGCCGGGGGAGGGAGCCCTGTTGGTTCTCAGTGTGGAACAGAGGGGGCTTGGGAATGATGGGGCTGGGGCTGGGGCTGAGCTAGGGCTTGGCTGAAAGAGACAGGATGGGGCTGGACTCCTGGGGGGAGAGGACATACTGACTCTGGCCCAGCTCAGCCCCAGCCAACCGGGCTAAGGGGTACGGCTTTATCTACCAACCCCCTTCTGGGGCTCCAAAGCTTGGAGTTAAGAGGAGACTCTGGTTTCCATTGTGGGTAAATCCCCGAGAAAGTCAGAGATCAAGAGAACGAGACCTCAGTGGGCTCAGAACACGCCCCAGAACTGTGTTCTGCATTTGGCGCTCACCCCAGGGATCTCTGCAGCAGGGTCAGACCAGCGCCAGAGCATCCGAGGGCTTCCTGGGACAGAAGGGTGAGACGCCACTCTTTGCCACACAGAGGCTGTTTCAGGAGACCCAAATCCCTCCAAACAGAGAAAGGCAGCAGAGGGATGGTGCCACGGGCCAGCAGGAGGAGCGAGGTGGCTAGGGAAGTGATGGAGAGCTGGGGTCCAGAGGCTAACAGGGAGCGGACCCAGGCAGAACCCTTCCTCTAGGTGCATCCAGGCATCGGAGCAGCCCTTGTCGAAAGGGGCAAGCCTCTTGGGGGTAGGGGTGGGGCATCTTCAAATGTTTCACAGTGAAAAGGAGGGCTGAGACTAACCCCCACAGAAGGGTGGGTTCAGAAGGATGCCAACCAGATACCGAGGCCCAGAGAGCTGAGGTGAAGTGAGCTCCCCAAGGTCAGCCAGCTGCAAACGTCACAATGCCAGACCCAGGACCACAACCTGACTCCGGACTCTCTTCCCCCATATCCCCTCACCCCAGGGCTCCTTTTAGCACCCCTGTACTTCCATTCGATTCAGCACACACCCCAGGTGGCCAGTATCCCCGAGCGCCAGGAGCTGCAGAACGCAGTCACTGCTCCCAGGCTGCAAGAGGAGGTTCGTGCGTACACACGTCAGAGCCACGGACCCAGCTACCCAGGGGCTGGTGCGATGTGGCTGTCGCAGCAAGGCAGGCAGTCCTGGGACGGGAGGGTGCCCCACATGGGATCTGCCTCAGGGGCCAAAGCGGGAGCCTCGGCTGAGGAGTGGGGTGTGGGGCAAGGAAAGGAGGCTCACCGTGGAGCCGAAGGATCGGGCAGGACCAGGTGACAGGGCCTGTGAGTCTGTCTGAAGGCCTGCGTGTGGCTCCTGCATTGGCACCCAGAGAAGAGCCCTCTGGCAGACAGCCTTCCAGGAGCGTGATTCCTCCTGGGAGTGGTGCAACCTGGCGAGGCGACTCACCTGCCCCTCCCGGAGGATATTCCTGAGCAGCGGCAGGTGCTCCGCAGTAAGGTCCCGCAGGGACCTGATGCCCCGGCGATGGCAGATGGCAATCAGGTACAGGTCATCGAGCTGTGCAGAGAGCAGGGGACGGTCAGGGGAGGCTGCCAATCCTGGGTGCCCCCACGGAAGCCAGGAGTGCCCACCCCCCAGGCCTGCAGTCCCAGCCACACCCGATCCCGGGACCCCACAGTGGGACCAATCCCCAGACAATGTGGACGCCCACGTGCCCAGCGTGAGTGGGACAGTGTGAGGAACAGAACTTCTATTTCTCCTGCCAAAGGAGATCCTATGGGAGCATTTATGTACTCACAGAGCTGATGGGAGTGGGGGGCAGGAAGGAGGTTCAAGAAAGTGCCAAGGACAACTCTCTCCCTCTGAGAGTTTATGCTCTAGTGGCACGTACACAAGTAACTACTATGAGCCATGAGGGGACAAAAGTGCAGGAGAGAGAAACCATCCCGAGAGATGTCCCAGCAGAGAAAGCAGGGGGTCAGGGTCTGCAGAACAGGGGGGTTTGGAAAAAGGACACTCAGGTAGAGCGAACGGTGACAGCACAGGCTCAGAGGCAGGAAGGTACGGGGTGCGTAAGGGGAGCGTGAGCAACCTGATGGTCTGGTGTCAGAGGCACATGAAGGGGTGCTGACGGGTGTGAAGGGAGCACATTTGCTCTCTCACTAGCTAGGGACCTAAGGAGAAGCCAGGAAACAAAACTGCTTAGACTTGGGGTGTGTATCTGTGTGCCCGTGGGTGTCTCCAGCTTTTCTATGTGTCACTGTGGCATGGCTCCCACATTAATAGTAGCACTTGTTTTAGATAACATCTAAATCCCAGACATGACATTACATCACAGCTCTCTGCTCTGCTGGCACGGGACGAGGCACGGAGTCTGGGGCTGCCTGGCAGCTCACGGGCCAGCGGAACGAGGAAAAAGCCATCTTTTGCTATCAGCTGGCCTGGGGCTCAGACATGAGCAGCACCAGAGCCTTAGCCTTGTTCTCTCTTCCCCCGTCTCCCATTCCTGTGTCCTTACTGAAAACAGTGCCTGGCTGAAAGCCTAGAGGTCACAACAGTGCAGAGACCCAAAGTCAACAGGGTCTTGTGCCAGACAGCAAATGAACTCTTCCTCTGGTGCAGATAACGGCCTCTCCCACGGCCGTCACCCCGCTCACCCAAACCCAGCCTTGGCTGCTTATCACATCCGTGAGCACAGCAGGCCCCAGACAGCAGGGCTCCACGGGGGGGAGGCACGGGGACACTCGGGCACACTCAGGCCTGCGGTCTGAGCCACCAGATCTCTCACGGGGATAGCGTGCGGGCCGTGCGTCACCCAACCTGAACCCTGAGGACCCTGATGTAAAGTGTGAGGATGAGGTTTTCCATATGGTACCTGACAGTCAGCTGTGCCCCTTCAGGCCAGCAGTTTCCTACTGCCACAGACATTCTTCTCTGCCCAAGTTCTAAGAATCTGGGCTCTCTGCCCCAGGTGACCCCAGGGGAAACCCCGCAGCAGACGACAAAGCTGCACCCACCGAGGCCTCAGCTGTGCCCACAAGTCCCCTCTGTGCTCCCCCATCTCATGACACGTGTCCAGGACATTTATGCCCTCATTAACTAGGGGCCCAAGGTTTAGACTTTGGGTGTATATGTGTGTACCTGAGGGTGTCTTCAGCTTTTCCACGTGTCACTGTCACAGGACTCCCAAATAATAGTAGCATTTGTTTGAGATAACGTCTGCTGACAAACCCCAGACATGGCATTACCTCACAGCTCTCTGCTCCGCTGGCACAGGCTGAGGCACAGAGCCCGGGGCTGGCTGTCAGCTCCTGGGCTAGGGGGAGGAGGAAAAAGCCATCCTCTGCTATCAGCCATTACCCCAGATACTCTGCAGGTGGCCAAAGGGCCCCTGGTCGAGAAATGATCTGAAAAAAAGCTACTCAAGGGGCAGGTGAGGGCTCAGATGGCCTCTGCAGGAGGTGGCCCACCAACCACTCTGGGAGAAGACACCATCAGTCTCTTTTTACAAGGCAGGACAATAAAACCAAAGTCAGAGCCTCCTGGCAAGGCGCAGGACAGAGCGGCTGGAGCTTTGGAGAGGCACCCCCCCCCCACCCCCGTCCCTGGAGTGACTCAGAGGGAGTTTCCTGGCCCGAGAACCTCAGACCAAAGAACCTAAAACATTTGAACTGAAAGCGTATTCGTGCCTGTATCAATATAAACGTAAGTGTTCATGTAGACAATGTGCGAAGACTAACTCTGGAAGGAGAGACAAAGAAATAACCTCTTCTGGGGAAGGGAAATGGAGGAGTGTGGGATGAGGGAACTTACTCGCACTGCACACTCCTTGTACTATTTGCATTTGTGCATGTGTTAATCAGACCTACAAAAAGTAAGTAAAATGTACAGGTGACCTCTTAAGAGAATTGAGGAAGGGATGGTATAACCTCCAGGAAGGCAGAGTGTGTAGCAAACATTAGGGACTTGGTAAGTGTTTGTGGAATGAATGGATAAGTGGATGTATGGACAAAGAGTCTCTCCAGTCCCGGGCCATCAGCTGGAGGGCTATAGAAATACATATAAAGTATATGAAGACGTGCTCTGGGAGAACAGGCAGCAGGAAGAGATTCCAGGTGACTAGAAAAGCTCCTCAGAGCAAATGCCAGGGCTCCTCCCTCCTTCCCCCTCCTGGTGTGAGGACAAAGACAGGAAGGCCTGCTGGGAGACGGGAGACGGGAGACGGGAGACGGGAGACGGGGCCTGTCTCCCTGCTGGACACACTGCCTAATTCTCAGGGAGCTGTCAATTGCAGCATTCTTGTCACAGGTCAAGGAGCTGAGACACTGATATATGGCACTAGCAGGAGACAAGTGCTAAGTAAGCAAAGGTTAAGGACAATGGCACCTCTATCTCCACCAAGGAAAGTCTGACATTTAAGCTTGCCCATTCACAACCCCGGAGGGCGAGTCCGGCCATGCGGATGCGAGGCCAGTGCAGCTCCTGAAGCCTTTTCTGTCTTAAATAGAACAGAAAAAGCCCGGTTCCACTGGCAGGCCAGGCAGGATGCCTGCCAGCACCAGGTCAGAAGGACACCGACTTCCGTTCTCAGTGCCGCGGGCTTAAGTGTGCTCACAGCTTCCTAAATGGAGATGCACAAGTCTCTCCCTTGTTGTCCCTGCCTGGCCCTCAGACCACCATCCCCTGCAGATCACAAGCTCTTCAGTCTTCAGGGATCTTGTGAGTCATGAGTTCCTCCTACCCCACCCCCACCCCCGCCCCTGACACAGTCTGTGATCCAGGCCCTCTAGGCACAGGGCTGCCGAAGGGACAGATGGGGTTGCCTGCACCAGGGCATCACATTCCTATGGCCTGTCCCAGCTCCAACATCTCCACAGCCAGTCCTAGCTTCCTCCATGCAGGCCTGAGGTGGGGATAAGCTGCTGGGGATTGGGGAGGAGAGTGGGGCCAGGTGTACTCTCAGCTTCTCTCCACTACAGCACCCCACATGTGGTGAGCCACTTTCTTTGATCTTACCTGGCTCTAACACATCATCACACAGTGCTCCAACTTGTGGAAACTCTCTTCAAATTCCCTATCACCCAGGAGTCATGTTCAGGAATTCCCACAAGCCTCCTGTGAGAGACAGTTGGCGCTCACTGGCCTGTGTGTTACTGAGCTGAAATGCATGCCCCTCACCCCAGCCCTGGTTTGCTAGGAGTGAAGGAGTGCCATGGAAGCTCTAGAAACCACCAGATCAAAACCAAGCAAACTGCAGGTGAGCTCAGTTAGGACCCAAAGGCCAAGCGGGAGGCCTCCACGGTGAGGTGGACAGGGCCTGGACTCCAGAACGACGTCTCTGTGTGAGAGTTGTGACCACGTGAGGGGCGCAGAAACCAGAGAGGCCTACCCCAAAGCAGAATGGAAACTTGGCCTTGGATTACTCAGAGATCCTAGTTGCAGGCATGGGGCATTTCTCTGCCCACTCCTACCCAGCAATCCCACCATCTGGCTTCCTGGGCCTTCTCCGGGGCCCCTGACCTGCACAGCCCGAGGCCGGTCCAATTCCTGCCTGTGGTGGGAGCAGCACTTCCTGTAACTCCCTGCTCTGCCTTTACTGTCAGGGTGTGAACGTCCACCCACAGCGACGATGGTCCGTGGTGACCGGAGGAGGGCTGGTGTAGGGAGTGAGGCCAAGAGGAAAGAAGGTGGAGAGACAGAGAGGGGCAGTGCGAGTGAAGGTGGCTCCCCTGGTAACCTGCTCCTTAGAAAGGGAGGAGAAACGGGGGTGGGTGGGGGCAGGGACTGTGGAGGCCAAGACACAAAGCCAAGAGGCTCAGGTGGAGGCAGGACTGCCAGGACAGCCCCTCTGCAACTAGGGACCACAGCGATGCAGGGGACAGATGCCTCGGATTGGTCACCGCAGTTCCTGCCTGCCAGTGCTTCAGACCACAGGCCTGCCTGGGTCTGTCGGTGTCCAGGGGGATGGAGAGAAGCCAGCAGTCCACCTTGGGGCTCCAGGAAGTGACAGTGGCCACTAGAGCCATTTGGCTGGTTAAAGAGCGCCTCAGTTGCTTTCACAAACGTCACCTCATTCTCCCCCCACCACCCACCCCCGGGGATTGGAGGAGAGACAGAAAGGGCTGTAAAGTGACCTACTGAAGTGTAAACATTTGTATGTGACAGGTATGCACTCTCAACGCTGAGCTCAGGCCTCTCCTGGCTGGTTAATTATGATCTGCTTAGAGAGGGAGGGACCAATGTGAGAAAGAAGGGCAGGATGGAGGCAGCCAGCAGCGAGGAGCAGGGTGTTCCAAACGCAGAGAGCCCAGCAAGCAATCTTTTACCTGCTGTTGGTTCCACTTGAGGTCGGGGATGAGGACAAAGCCATCAGAGGGATCTGGGTTCTCGAAAACAATCCGGTCAGCTTCAGCCTTCTTGTCAAGAATGTTGTACACCCACTGGAAGGAGCGGGGGAGAGAAAGGGGTCCACGATAGTCACCATCCCTGGGCAGACTCCCCAGACTGGGCTAGGGAAGGTCTCTGCCCTTCCAGGAAGGAAGCCACTGAGCTCAGGGGACCTATACTCAATCCTGTCCCTCAGGATCTGCTCTCTGGGGTTCAAAAGAGCTCTCTCTTCCCCCATTATCGATACTGGGTCACCAGCCACCCGCCTCAGGAGCCACTGTTGCGCAGACGGGGGCTCTTTGGGCTGTTCCTGGTCAAGCGTGCACCCCTGTGGCCCCACGGGCCTGGTTTGCACGAGCCCCCTCCACAGCACAGGGGACAGCTGTCTGCATGGCCCCGTCCCTCTCTGCTCAGGACCACAACCCAGAGGCTGGGAGTTCCTTTTGCACAGGAAGCTGGCCCCACCCGGGCAGGGAAAGGCTTAGGTTCTAAGAACTAACACATGTGGGTTTCGCACCCCGACGGGGTTCTCACAGTGGCAGGCTGGGCACCTCCGCATGCCTGGGGCCACAGCCATCGCAACTGGCAAAACCCATGTGAGAAAGCAGACCTGAAGGTCACATGGAGACCTTTCTTATCAACTCAGGGCTTCCGGGCCTCCCTTCCACCCCCTGATCCACTGCCTGTCGACAGTCCTTAGGGAGCCCTTCCTCGGGCACTGTGTGGGTCCCAAGGACATCACTTCACAATTGAGGTCCTGAAGGAGCCTCCTACGGGGAGGGGAGGTGAAGGCCCTCAAACCCACGGAGCTGAGACCTCAGCTCTTCTTCACTTCCTCTAAGCTCTGAGCTCCCTTTGCAAACCCGACTTCCTTCCAGGTCAGTGAGGTGTACACCAGCAATCCAGGAGAGAATGCTGTTGGCAAACCAGAGAGAGGGCAGTGGCCGGGCTCACACTGCTGCCCCTTCCGCCTCACGGTCATGACGGAACTCCAAGTTCACAGAGAGGGTGAATCAGGAGGACAGGGCGCCAACCTCCAGACCAGGGACCCTCTGCACACTCCCAGAAGTGCTGGCGCAAGCGGTGTCAGCAAAGGCCGAGGCTGGGGACGGGTTCAGAATCGTATATCTTGGCCAGCATGGACAAGGTCAAGTGCAGCTACGTGAGGTGGAGAGGGAGGGAGCACAGGGTACCTGCCAGCTGGTCACGTGTGGTCCGCCCACTACAAGGAAGCAAGGCTCACACTTCCCAAGGGGACTGCCTGTGCCACTTCCTGGGAGGGCAGGGGAGGGTGAAGGGGACCAAAGTGTTGCCTTTTGGGACACTGATTTTTAAGCTGGTAATTAAGGAACAAAAACTCAGAAAGAACCTCTGACCCTCCCTCTTCCTGACCAAGAGATTCAGAGGGAAAGACATATTCCAGGAAGGAAACCTTAGGATTTCCTCAGCAGCCTCCTAAGAATTGAGTGCGGTGGAAGGGAAGGCACCAAACAGGGGCCTGTTTACTAGATCACCTGCTGTCCCACAGGGTCTGGGTCGCCCAGCAAAAACTGACCTGCCACGTGTGTTCTGCTCTTCCTCTGTTACCTGTCCATCACCCCATCTCACTTCTGAAATGGAAGCTCCGTGCCCCACCCCGTTCTCCTTTGTGCAAAATGCCATACTCGTATGTACCCAATTTTACCTCACTCTGGAATTTTCATGCTTATGTGAATTCCCCATGGGCATGTATTAAAACCCGATTTTCTCCTGTTAATCTGTCTGTTTAGCTGGATTATCAGCCCAGCTGGAAGAACTCAGAAGGTGGGAGCAAGTGTTAGCTATTTTCTAGCCCCAACAAGGCACCAGCAGACATGCAGTCCTGCGGCCAGAGCACTGCCCAGCCCAGCACGCTGTTGGACTGGAATGTGCTACTACACAAAAATACCAGCCAGAACATGACCGGCAGCACCCCAAAAATAAAGGAGCAGGAGGTGGAAGGTGACTCCACAGAGAGCCCCAGTGGGCCCAGCCTGCAAGTGGTGGCCCTGAGCCCTGCCTCAGTCCACAG
This sequence comes from Lyroderma lyra, assembly GCA_004026885.1. NCBI lineage: Eukaryota > Metazoa > Chordata > Mammalia > Chiroptera > Megadermatidae > Lyroderma > Lyroderma lyra. The sequence goes on from PVJL010004849.1 coordinate 70,819, forward strand.
CTGAGCAGCTCCCTCCTCCGAATGGATGGCAATGTGTGGTGGTAGAGTGAAGGGGCTGTGGGGCCCAGCAAGGCTGGGTTCATCCCCGACCTCGACCCCTAACTGGCTGTCCCCTTGGGTAGATGATCTATTCTCTCTAAGCCTTGGTTCCCCACTTTGTAAAATGGGGCTAGTGATCTCTACACATTAGAGCTGAGGTGAGGATTGTAAGTGAGCAAATGCATGGGGAGCACTCAGCTCAGAGCAGCACCCTAAAAGCAGAGGGTAGAGCTTGGAAGGCTCCAACGCTGGTGCCCAGGATGACCACAATGGGCAGTCTGCTGGAAGCTTCAAGAGGAGATGAGAGCAAAGGAGGTGGTGCTGACCGAAGGCCAAGAGAGAAGCAAGTACGAGACCTCACCCGGTGAGGCTCAGGAAGTCCCATAATGAACTGTCTTCCACATAAACCCTCTCTGCTGTCCTACCCTGTCCTCGTTAACGATCCTGTCCCCTCATTGCCCAGGCTGGACCTGGAGCTGTCCCTCCCCTCCCCAAGCCCTACCTCTCAAATCGCCGAGAAGCCTTCCCCACTGCCTCGGCTCAGACCACGCTGGGCCTTGGCGTCCTCCTGCCTCCACTCTCGCCACACTCCAACTGAATTCTTTAAATCTGATCACGTTACCCACATGCTGAAAACTGTTCAGGAGACCTTCATTGCCTATGGCAATTGCTCTCAAATCTGATTAGAAACACAGACATTTTTTAAAACTACAGATTTCCCAGCTCAACTTTCTGAACATTTTGATTCAGCAGACATGAAGTAAGGCCCTGAGATTTTTAAAATCTCACCAGGCAATCCTGACAATCAGTAAGGTACAGGAACTCCTAGCCTCCTGGACAAAGTGCACACATTTCCCCAGTCCCCTGCTGTCTCTTGCTGGCCCGCCAACTCCCCAGCCCTCTGTGCTTCTGTACTTGCCCTTCCCTCTGCCTGGAATGCCCCAGCTGCTTTGCCCACCTAGTAAACTTCTATTTGTCCCTTAAGACCCAACTGGAGGATCCACTCCTCTGAAGCCCTCCTACTTCCTGAGCTGATCACCCCCTCTTTGTGTCATCACTGCACCTTGTATATAAACCACCGAAGTGCTTAACTCATTATACTGCAGTTGTCAAACTACGTGTGTGTCTTCCTATAAGACTACGGAGGCACTGTCAGTGTTCACCTTGGTGACCCACTAGAACCTATCACAGGGCCTGGTATGTACACAGTACATGCTCAATAAACATAAAGACTGGTACCAGTTGAGCTGAGTGCTTGTAAACCTCCAAGAAAGAATACACAAATGCTCATGTCCACCAGAAGTTGGTAGAGTAGTAGAACGCTGTATTATTTTCTAAAAACATTTGTGTAACAGTGTGTAAGAAGGTACGTATACAACCCATACTGACTATATTAAGGACTTCTTCTCTTGAATCCCATACATGTGCAACTGGGGCAGCAGAGCACATATTCCAGGGGATCCCTCTAGGATCCTGACAGCAGAAGCCATCTAGGAAGATGGACATATACCTCCCCCTCTTTTCTACTTGGAAAACAGAGCAAGTATTGGGACTTAAAAGTGTGTGTGTGTGTGTGTATGTATGTATATATATCTATATCTATATATCTATATATCAAGCCAGCCTGAGCCAAAGGAAGTTGTGCAAATACTGCACAAGGAGACCATGATTAACAGCCAGCCTGCGAAAGAGGGCTGTGGGCACACAGGGCCTCCCTCCCACACTGCCAACCTCCCTTTCCTTCCTCTTCCTGAGAACATTCACTGCACAGTGTCCCTACACCCAGCACACACGCCCTTCTTCTGGGTCTTGGAGAAATGGCTGTGAGTCTCCGCTATTAGAACATCTCTATCACTGTAACATGAATTTGGAGGAGAGTAAGTAAAAAATGCTCAGAGTAAGTGATAAAGACATGGAGACAGAGAGTAGCCAGTGAGCAAGAAAACGACTCATCCATCATATTTAACTCGGAGCAGTCACATGGGGCCAATTCCAAGCAGAGGCTCTGGTTGGCACTGGGCCTAGGCCCAAGGAGAGATCAGGATCTCTTTGCTAAATGGCTTTGCATCTGGTCCAGTGGCTAAAGACATTCTGAAGACACTGCCAACACCTGAACATTGCCCTTGGGAGAAGAGGCCCGCACTAAGTCCCCAGGGACAATAGGGACCTGCCCTCTATGAAATGAATGCAAAGGAGAACAAGGAAGGGGAAGATTTTCACCCCGAGACTAGGCTTCTGGAGGCTGGTTTGCTGCAGGCAAAACCAGGAATAAAAGTCTAGATGAGGCAAGCCTAACCTGGCATTGGTCTTGCCCCATTCCTAGATCCCTGGCGAGAACACAGCCACTCTGAGACTGTATCAGGACTATTACAGAGTAGATACAGATTCTTCCAATGGACTAGGTTGCTTTGAGATCCCCTTGGGCTGCCCAAGTCCAAGGTCCATTCCCTTATCAATGACCATCCTATGTAAAACAGTGACCACCTCACCCCAGGACTTTCTATGCCACTTTCCTGCTTATTTTTTTCCACAGCACTTGCGGCCTCAATGTCTTATTTGGTCATTTATATATCCATGTGCTGTCTTTCTCCTGCAAGGAAGTAAGCCCCATAAACGTAGGGACCCGACTGTGCTCTCTGTTGCATCCCCACGGCCTGTGCTGTGGAACAGAGCTGATCCCTGGTAAGTCTGCGACAGATGCCTGAGAAAGATACGCTGGCCATGGGACAGCACTCCACAACTGACCCAGTCCAGGGCACAGTGGCCAATCACCTGGATGCTGAGGCTCTGGGACTCCAAGTAGGGTAAGGTGATGCTCCTGTAGTCACTTCCAGTCTCTCGGACCAGGCGGAGGTCCTGGCGCAGGTACTTCTGCAGGTGCTTCTCTGTGGCTGGGTAAACCACAGTTGTCTTCACATCTGCAATGATACAACACACCTGGGACTATGGGCACAGTCCCGTCACACTCTGGTCCCCACCACGGAAAGACGATGACTCCCGCCCCGCCTCCACTTCCCTGACACAAGGAGCAAAAGCCTGATCTACAGCCACGAGGTGCCACATGCCTCTAAATGCATGAGCTGGGCCACACTCAGAACCTGGTAAACGTACCCCCTCTCTTTTCTAGGCACAGGAATAAAAGGTTTCTGACTCTTCCCACACACCAAATTTCTAGGTATGTGGGTTTCTGGACCCAAAGCTTAAAATCTGACTTAAAGCCAAGTAACTCTCTTAAAGCAAAGTAATACAGGATAGCACAGTGGTTAAAGGCAAGGACTCTAGAGCCCGACTGCCTGAGTTCAAGTCTTGGCTCAACCTGTCCCCTTCTTAGTAAGACCCAGACTCTGATCCAGTTATTTAACCTCTCATGCCCTTACTTCCCCGTCTGTCACTTGAGGACAATAACAGCGCCTATGTCATAGGTCTGGGAGCATTAAACAAGTCAATACCTGTGAAGCAGTTAGAACAATGTCTGACACACAGTAAATATTACTATACTAAATACTACATAAGTGCTGGCTATTTTTAATCCAGGGTTTCTCAGCCTTGATACCAGTGGCATTTTGGCTCATAAAATTCTGTTATAGGGGAGTTCCCTGATGGTGTAGTGGCTTAAGGCTTCGGCGCTGGCGCTGTCAACGCTGCAGCCTGGGTTCGATTCCCAGCCAGGGAGCTACCCACATACAAAAAAAAAAAAAATTCTTTGTTATGGGGGCTATCCTGTGCATTGCAGGATGTTTAGCAGCATGGCAGATGTGACATGGGATGCCAGTTGTGACATCCAAAAATGTCTCCAGACATTGACAAATGGTCCCCCAGGGGATGAAACTGCCCACAGTTGAGAACCACTATTTTCACCAGCAGGAAATTGTGCAGTCTCCCTAAACAGACTCTCTAGGCCAGGGTCCTGGTCCAGTACCACCTGGTTTTGGTTAAGTCCTTTTCTCTATTTCTAGTAACATCTGCTACAACTGTTACCACTGCTCTAACATTTATACATAGCACTTCAACAAAGATCCTAAGGGCAGGAAAGGAAAATGGTGTTTTCAAATCAGCTGCGATGTTTCTCAGAAGGCCCACGAACTCCTTGACGCCCCTGCTCTAGAGTCAGATGTGCCTGCCCAGGGAAACTGGAAGAGGGGAGGCCCTGGAGGTGCACTGAACACCACAGCAAAGTCTCACTCTCGCCTACACACCCTGAGACGCAGCTAAGAACCAACAACCTATACTTTCATATTTGGTCTGAGGAAGCCGGTGATTTTAATCCCCATTTCGCAGGTGCGTAGAAAGCAGACGACGATTCGAGACTCATCCGACGTCAGGCTGTGAAAGTGTGGCAGAGGCACATGGTCTTCTTTCTTTCAACACCAGCTTAAAGGCCAATACTGTCTTCCAGCAGCACAGGGAGACGTCCACAGGTGCTATACCAAGCACACGACTCCCGGTGAGGGTCAGAGGCCTCTGGTCGGTCAGCTCTGGCAGGCAAAGCAGTACAGTGTGAAGACGTGGGACCTGAGCCGACCTGTGACTCTCCTCTTCCTGGTTGTGAGACTCAGTGTGTTATTTAAGCTCACAGAGTCTCAGTCCCCTCATCTGTTAAAGGGTGAGCATAACATTATGCCCTACAGAGTTGTTGTTAACATTAAACAGCACGTGTCATCTGGCCCTCACTGGAGACGCTATGTAAACACCACTGCATTCCCTAAGAATCTCTGGATTGGACCCTGACAGGGAGGCAGCAGCCAAAGTAGTTCCTCACGTCTCACTCTCACCACTCTCTAACAGCTTAGGGTCATGAGCCAGAGGTCAAGCGCACCAAGATCTCAAGAGACTGCCTGAAATAGGTGGAATGGCACTGCCGTGGCCTTGGCAGTGGACTCTGGGAGAATCGCACACTGTCTGCAGTGCAGCTTGGGGGAGAACAGAGATTCTGGCTGCAATGAGCTGGGGTTCAAATCCTGGCTTTGCACTTAGAAGCTGTGTAACCTTGGGCTGTTGTGAGCAGTCAATGAGCAGGAGTGACCCACATACACACCCCGAAAAGTGCTCCTCAAGTGCCAGCTCTCCTTCTTTTTGTGTTCATTGTTACTCCAGTTGCCTGGGGTGGGCCATGGGGGAAAAGGCCATGAGCAATGGCCCTCCCTCGGCGTGGGGGAGAGAGTCAGGGACGAAGGCAGAGCCGATGCTGGAGACTGGCCCACCCTGTTGGCAACGGAGACACAGTCCTGGGCTCACAGCCTGGGGTTCCCTGACTGTCCCAGATCAGAAAGCCGCTGGGCCTCGAGCATGCCCTGGTTTGCCAAGGCTTGTCAAAGACTGCCCTAGCCACCCAGGGTGCTGGGGAAACAGGCACCGCCCCAGCCAGCCCCCTCCTGACTTCCCCTCAGCGACAGGGAGAAAAATAAAAAGGCATTTCCAACTGTCCGCTTCCTGCTAGCCTTCCTTTCCTGAGAGACTCCTGCCTGGATGCAGAAACCCCACCACTGCATGCAGGTCCCTCCTGGGGGCTGGCCTCTGGCAGACCACCACCAGATGTCTCCACCCTGACAGGCGCACGTCAGGGGTGGGGCTTGCCGGATTCCATGTCCTCCTGAGGGGCTGACACCCTCAAACATGGACTGTCCACTGGCTCCCTATCCTGGTTAACACAGTCTTCTCTCATTGTGTCTGGACCACCCCCCCGCCACCTCATTTGCCACTGTTCTCCCCCTTAAAGTCTCTGCTCCAGCCACCCCTAACTCCTTCCACTCGCACTAACTCACAGCAAGCACGTGCCCACCTCTAGGGCCCCGCCTGAGTCACGGTTGCTCCCCTGCCTAAAGGTCAGCTCCACAGAGCTCTCGGACAGTTTCTTACTAAAGCAGCACCCCTTATCTCACCATGCTCCATCTCCTTCACTCATCACGGCCGGACAAGCCGTGCAAACCGACTGCCCGATTCCCCCCTCAGCACGTACCTTCCGGGAAGACGAGGATTTCATTTTGTCTGACTTTTTAAACTTTTTTTTACCATTTTGTCCCCAGCACCTGGAGTAGCACTTGGCCTACAGTAAGCATTCAACAAATACCGAACGAATGAAAAAAATGAATCTGATCTTTCAGATTTTAAAACCAGGAAGAGCATGTTTTGTCCCAAATGGAATAAAACCTCTGTGAGAAAAATCAATGCATTTCACAAAGCTAAGCTCCTCACTGGCAGTCGAAAGTAAAGTCTGGTGTCTACCTAAAACGCCAAAGTGCTGTGAGCCTCACAAGGAGTTTGGTGGGGAGTCAATGTCCAATAAACATCAAACCACTGGGTGGAACTATGCTGAGGACAGTGTATCCACGCACAGTCTCAAAATATCTCCCCACAGATTACTCACGACTTACAAAAGGAAAATTCTAAGTGATCAGAGTTCACATCACTCCTGATGGGACAAGTGACACCAGGTGCTAAGGTGTCCTGGCCCAAAATGTACAATGTGAATCTAAATCAGGAGGAAAACCCCAATCCAGGAACATTCTACCAAAAAGGGGGCTTTACATGCTTCAAAAGCGTCAAAGTTAGGAGGGAGGCAGAGTCAGCTCCAGACGAAAGGACTCTGAGACTGGACCCGATTCTGGAGGGGCAGAGGAGTCCTGCTTCAAAGATGGCACTGACACAACTGGTAAAGTTTAATGATGCTCTACGTGTTGTACAGCTGTGAGATCGCCCAACATTGGTCATTTTACCCTGGTTCCTCGAAGACAAACGCTGAAATGCCTGGCCATGAAGGGTTATACTGTCGGCAACTTACTTTTCAGTAAATAATAATAGCAACAACATGTAAACATGGAGAGAGAAAAGGCAAATGTGGCAAAATGTCAACAAAATGTGAAAGGTTTTTCTCTTCCATTTTCCATCTCTGTATCATTTTGTTCTACTTTTAAGGATGTTTTCTTCAACTTCACCTAGCCTCCTAATGAATTTTTTATTTCTGCTATATTATTCATTTCCAAGAGCTTTTTAAAAAATTCCTTGTGGGGAGTTCCCTGGTGGTGTAGTGGCTAGGCTTCAGCGCCTAGGTGAATCGAACACCGCGGCCTGGGTTCGATTCCCAGCCAGGGAACTAACCCCCCCACCCCCCGAATAAAATTCCTTGTTGACAGTATCTTGTTCTATGCATTCGGTATATCATAATGTCTCTGAGATTAACGATCCTTTCCAAAAGTTTCTTCTCCCTTCATTGTTTGCTTCCTCCAAGTTTCCTTTCTTTTCCTTCGTTTCTTTTTCAATGTTACTCAATAGTCTGGTCATCCTTGCCTGTCCACTCACTGCTACTGGAGAGTAGAGCACTAAAGAGCTGAAGGGCAGATGAGTTCACCTGGGGCTTTTGGTTTAGGATGAACGGGCTGCTCCTTCGCATGAGAATCCCCAAAAGTTTAAATCTTCTCTTGGGCTGGGCAGATTCGCCACAGACATCTCTTTCCCATCTCATCCGTGGAGGTCTATAAGCCAGCTGACAGCATTCCAAGCGAGGAGAAGTCCTAACAGCTGGGTGGCATGGGCGTGGGGGCGGGGGAGGCACGGGGTCATCTTAACATCCAGGATGTAGACCTGCACTTCACTGCCCTCCATTTCAGTATGATGACCCAACCTCAATTGCACCTCAAGCCTCTGGACCCTCTTTTAACCTCCTCAGAAGCTAATCTCTGGAAGGAAGCCAGTCACTGAGGTGGGAAAGGAGACTCAGTGACTGCTGCTCACGTTTCCCATGGCTCAGGTTTCAGTCTCTTTAGGTCTGCTGGGTCAGTCACCCCTCCTCCCTTCACTTTCTAGATTTGCCTCCTCTCCCCTCCTCTAGTATTTGAGGTTTGTTTGTTTGTTTTTGGTAGTTCCCTGGCTGGGAATCGAACCCAGGCCGCGGCGTTGAGAGCACCGAAGCCTTAGCCACTACACCACCAGGGAACTCCTGAGGGTTAATTTTTAATGAATGTCATTTTTACTGAGGGTTTTAAAGGAGGCTGGTGGGCAAACTGCCCCTTTCAAATGAAATCTCATGTCCCTATCCTTCTCTCTCAGAATGCTCTATGCTGCTTCTTAGCTGTGTACTGCCACTATATGTTTGTTACTTATGGTCCATCTGCTCCAACTGGACATACTCCTTGAGAGTAGAGACTTTGTTTTATACACTGTGTGTGCAGTGCCCAAAAGAGCACCTGACACATACTAGGCCTTCACAATGCAGTCTATATATATTATGTCCTTTTATTTTTAAAAGTGTGTGCATGCACAACCACACATAAGCACACACCGAAGGACTCTGAAATTCAGGTCATATTCTAAGATGTCGAGGGGTTACCTATGGGCGTTGGACTTAAATGCATTGTAATTTTTAATTAGTTTTTGGCGCGGGTACTTATTACATTTTCTGAAACACATACGGGTCACTTATGTAACAAATCATTAAAAACAGGAAAACAAGGCACCCCTTAAAACTAAGCCCCAGAGGGGTTAAGTAGTTTGCCCACAGTCACACAGTGGGAGAGCTGAGATTTGAACCCAAGCAGTCTGGCTCCTCTCTGCAATACTGTTCTCCCGACACCACAGGGCCATCCTCTCTCAGGCCTTTTCCTAAGACACCTAGGCTGCAGCCGGGTTCTCCAAACAGCAGCCCTCTCAGACACGGGAAACACGATGAGGCGCAACCCCTCCAGAGACACACACACCGCCGTCAGCAAAACCAAAGGGCGTAATGAGGTGCCAGAGCGACGGGGGCTGCAGACTGGGAGGTCCGGGAGCACACCACAGCGTGCAGAGCCCAACAATAGCGACTCCTCAGCGCTCGCTGCAGTGCCTCCGGAAGGAGAGGCCCACCCCGTCAGCCCCGGAGTGCTCTCGGAGGAGCGGGGTCACCAGGGTGCACTGCCGCCAAACGCTGGGCCAGAACAGGCTCTGGTGGGGAGCACGGAGGGACTGAAGACAACCCTGCTCACAACCGGAAACAATGCTCTTCCAACTTGTGTGTGTGGGATCAACCCCACGGCCACGCTCACGCCCACCAAGTAGGACAGTGATGGATAATGAGGAAGGAGGCCTGGGGTGGGGGTCCTGGAAGAGGGGCCCTGGGGTGGTACTGTAGCCCCCGTGGGGCTTGGGGCCATAGCTTGTTACCTGCAGGGATGTTCTGGTGGCAGGAATGGTCACGCAATGCATCCCAGATGAAGAGCGGCCCTGCACACACACATTCCTTCTCTCTGCAGCTCAGAAGAGCAGGCCAGTGCAGGCCAGTGTGCCCCTGCTAGACAGCTCTGTCCTGCCCATCAAGACCCTGAAGGTCTTCTGAAAGGATTGCTTCAATCAACAAAGCCACCTCCTGTCCCCTACTGGGCTTTTTTGGGGGGTGGGGGGTGGTGGAAGGGGGAAACAGGGCTATGCAGAGGAAAGAGCAGCTGTCTCCCTCGCTCTCTGCCAAAGCTGGCTTAGCCAAATCCCCAGGAAAATGCTGTTGTACATGAAACATGAAAATGCAAACCACAGACAGTCTGCTCTCCTTCCCAAACACATGTTCAAACAAGAGTGCTTTCCAGCCCTTGCTGATGGCTTCCGCACGATGAGGTCATTTCCATGGCTCTGTCTGTGGCTTTTGCTCTCCCCTCGCTATGATGAGCCAGTTTCAACTTATATGACCCAGATGTGCAGGCCCAGCAGAGGCGGGCAGAGGCAACAGCAAAGCATGACCTGAGTGTGAAGCCCCTCCCCACCTCCCCTCCACAAGGGCCAAGCAGAGCCGCCCCAGTGACGGGCTAGATGACCCAGACTAGGGAGGCACACCATCAGCGGACTCCTAGAGAGGACTGGCAAGGGAGAGTTTGGTGGAGAGTCTCGAGGAACTGCCTTTGCTGTCCTCCTCTTGGGGCTCTCCCCTCACTAGGTGAAATGCTCCTCTGTGCTGGCCTCTGGTGACTGTACAGAACAGGCCACAGGCTGAAGAGGCGGCAGCCATGCTCCAGTCACAGGCCAGGAAGGGGCGTTCTCTGCTCCTCACCGCAGGGATGCCCAGAGAACTCAAGGCCTGAGGAGACCTCCAGATTGAGGATAAACAGGGATGAGGGGTGTGGCAGGGATCCTACTGGAAGCTTCAACTACTCCACAGCAAACCTCAAACCGCTAATTAACCTGTCTCAACGAAAGGAGAGATGATCTTAGGGACAGAGGAGACGCAGATGCTGATTTTAGCAAGACCCTAGCTCTGACATGTTTCTTTCCCACTCTCATCAGTTCTCTGAGGCCCAAGAGGGAGAGGAGCGGGGAAGACAGGGCCTAAGAGCCCGCAAGCAAATCTGGTAACTGGGAATGCAGCCCTGGGGCTGGCTGGGGTAGCCTCCAGTTACACCACGTAGGAGGTGGTCCTTTAGGAACAGGAAATGCTGCTGGGGTGAGGCTATGGGGCTCACGGTACTCCACAAGTTCCACTTGAACAGAAGGATGGAGGGCTGGTATCTAACGAGACAATGGAGCTACTGGCCTCGGAGCTGTAAGAATCCTGCTTCCCCCTCTAGGGTGAGCAGGCCAGACTACAAGAGCTATCATACCGAACACTCAGAAATTCCAACATGTTACCCCTCTCGACTTCCTGTTTAAAGGTGTTTCCTTAATTCAGTCTGAAGGGAGCACAGGTACCAAGCTTTAATGCAACTCCCACAGACACTGCCACATTGTGTGTGTGGCGGGAAGGGAGAAGGCCAAAGGCACTCCTGAAAGGAGCCCAGGACAGGGAATCCTCCATTATTGCTCACTGAGATGTACAGCTCAGGAGGAGACAACCAGACTGGCAGCCACAGCCGGAGCCAAGCGATGAAGTAGAACCAGCCACCCTGTGAGTAATCCGCATTCACTCACTGGCCCCGAGTAAGCTGACTTTTCCGCTGACTTGAGGCTTAAGATTGCCACAGTCTTGGGACCTTGTGCCATCTGAGACACAGAGAGAACCCTAGGCTTGTGGTGGTGGCTACAAGTCAGTGATTCAGGAGCCATTCACTTCTGAAGAGGCTCTGAATACAACAGCTTCTCCTAGCCTCATGAGTCTTAACAGAGAACTGAAGAGAGGGCCCCTGCTCTCAGGTGGTGAGGGGAGAAGATGGGGGCACCGAGGAAGCAGCATTCAAGGGCTCTGAGGGGAGGGGGCGGGGAAAGGAGAGTGTGGGACAATTAAACGGTCGAGAAAAAGGTAGAGCCCAGATTCTGGGTCAAGAATTTTACCCAGGTGACAGGAAGCCTTTCCATCTTGAAATTTCTGCTTGTTCTTATCCCACTGTCCTTCCAAAACAAGAGGTGGCCCTAGCTCGCTGGTGTCAAGGGCTCTGAAGCACCCAGGAAAAAAAGGAGACAGAAACCCACCAACTTTAGGTGGCCTCAACTGATAAAACCAAAGGAGTAAAGAGAGACTCCTGTGGGCTCACTTGCCTTTTCCCTGTCCCATTAACAAACAGCTCTGTCCACGCTGCTGCCCTAACAGGGACCACCCCTTCCACCTCACGTCCCCCCATCACCAAGTCCAGCCCATGGTGCCAGGAGGCCACCAGGTCTCCAGGTATGGGGGCAGAGCCTCTCACACTCCAACCCACCAGCTCCCAGTATGCACCCCTCCATGGCAAAGGGTTCTTCATTAGCATGTCACACATGTGTCTCGGTCGGTAGGCGTAAATCACCAGAGTCTGGGGCCCATGTGTCTTGGGGGTACGCAGTACTTGTCGATGAACTGACAAGCTCCAAATGAGGAGGGTCATTCAGGCTGTGAAGAAAGGAAGCAGTCAGGGGCCCCAACTCAGGCTCATCTTTTGATCTGCTTCTTTGGTTTGTGTGTTTATTGGGTGAGAGGTTAACCTCCTAAAAAATATCTATCTATCCAGTGTCACATGAATATATTCTCAAATAGTTCTAATCCTTTTCATTGACGTAAACCCTGAGAACAGTTGGGTGTTTATTATTCCAGTCTTTAATGAGTTTGCGTAAGTATGAACATACCTACATAAAGGTCTTTTCTTCATAAGCACAAGTGGGATAATCTTTCATGAGTCATCTTTGACCTCAGAGATCTCCCATGATGGTCCTTACAGATCTTCCTCCTCCTCTGTAATAACTGCATAGTAGTCCATGCTACGCACGCACCCCATCTTGTTAACTGCCTCCCACCTCCTGCCGCCAACTGGGGTCACTTAGGTTGTTTTTGTTGTTAATTTACCTATCAGAAATGATGTTGCAAGGAACATTCTTGCACCTCTTTGTTCATGGGTGTGAGCAACTGTCTGTCAGATACCTAGAAGTAGAAATGCTAGGTTAAAGGGACACAGGTTTTAGAATCTTAAGGATCTGGCTACGTCCAACATATGCCCCACCCACTGTGCGTGAGCACCTGGGATAAACTAAGCCATCTGTCTGTGTGAGCTCTATCTGGGTGTGGCCTCAGTGGGGTAACTTCTCTGTGGTCTAAGCTACCTACACCTGCAGGGCCCTCACGAGCATATCCAGACATACATGGAAGGTTCCCAACTAATGATGGTTCTCCGACCACTTCAAAAACCCACTGCAATGGCAGTAATGAAGTGCAAACCCCTAACAGTGATGGGAACAGAGTGGGGAGGCAGCAGAGAGAGAGATTGCAATTCATCTCCCAAAGTCAGGAAGAGAAGGTGGCATGTGAAAGGAGGAGAGACGATGAAGGGAGCTGCAGCCTGGAGCACGCGACAGGCTGCACGGAGGTGACCGCCAGCCTCGCCATGGAAGCCCAGGAGACGCTCTGGGCTCTGAATGAGCAGGTACAGAGGACAGGAAGGGAAGGGAAGCTAGAAATCGGGATCAGCTACAGGGCTGTCTGAAGAACCACAGCACCACCGGCTCCATCCATTGCTGGACCCTCATCCTGGGGGCGGGGTCTTAATGCCAGGTGAAAGCAGGGGACCGTCCTCCAAAGACACGGAACCACGGACCAGAGCCGGGTCAGCGAACTTTCCCATAAAGGTCTGATAGCAAATAGTTTCGGAGTCGTAGGCCACATACAGTTTTTCTTTTTCATATTCTTCTCAGTTGCTTTTTTTTAAAACAACACTTTAAAAACGTAAAAAATATTCTTAGCTGGCAGGCCACACCAAAAAACAAACAAACAAACAAACAAACAAAAAGAGGGGGCCAGATTTGGCCCACGAGCTATAGTGGACGAGTGAGCACAAGGGTCCAGGGTGGGTGCTGGTGCCCCCCGGGGTGCCAGCCACACTGCACACTGAGCAAGGCCGGCCAGCCCCGCTGCACACTCCACCCCACCCCCGCTCCGGAGCAGCTACCTATCCAGGCCTGTTTTGGGAACAGACCCACCCATGGACAGTGGGCACAACCCGTATCAGGCTGGTTCTTCTAAACGAGCGAAACATTCACTAGACATTCAGGGAAAACCAGTAGCCTGGAAAAGAATGACCAAAATAAACCACCACAACCAGAGCCCAGAGGAAATGAGATCACATAAGGGTCAGGAGATAATTTTTAAAATAATTGTAATTAGTGTGTCAGAGAAAGTAAACCCAATTTGGCCTCTGGAAAGCAAGAGCAAGATGCTATGAAAATGAAAAAACCAGAGAACCAGAGGGAAGAAAATTAAAAATATGATTGCCAAATTAAAACCTTCAGTACAAAGGTCTGGAAGACAACGTTAAGACAACTTAAATGGGAAAAGTGAGAATATTAGAAGCACACAGCACCAACCTAGGAAGTCAAACAAGTAATACGATTTCCAGTAAGAGGAAATAAAGGAAATGGAAGGAAGGAAATATCAGAGAAATAATAGAAAAAAATGTACATAGCGGAAGAATGACCTCAGATTTTAAATCAGAAGGGCCCCAAAGCACCCAGCACAACGAAAAACAAAGTCCGACCTAGATACCTCACACAATTTCAGTACGCCAACAATAAAGAGAAGATACCATAGGCTTCTGGGAAGGAAACTTAACAAAGTAAAAAGAATACAAAACAAAACCCCAAATGTTAGCTATAAAGAAATGCGAATCAAACTAGCATCGGATATTTCATTAGCAACAATGGACACCTGAAATCAATAGATCAATGCCTTTCATGTTCTGAAGGGCAATAAATTTAAATTCTGTATTCAGTCAAACCATCAACCAAAAGTGAGGACAAAATGAAAGATTGGGAGTTTACCACTCATGGATTCTTTACTCCACCGAGAGAGTAAAACAAGAAAGAAGAAGTCAAGCACACCTAAAGAATCACCTGTCCAGGCTGGAGACACACAAGACAGTGAGGAAGGGGGAGGGAAGGAAGGGGCTATTGGGTCACGAGTTACCCAACTGAGTGGCGGGGTCATTTCAAAAACGGCAAGTGGTGTGGAGTCACACACTGGACCGGTAGATGAGGAGCCGTGACGCCAGCACACGACAATCGGGCCACAAGAATGTGAGCCCTGTCACTGCTGTCAACCCAGAGTCGCCTTACAGACACAGCGTATCAGACTTCATCACAGTGATGCAGGGAGCACACACCATGACAGTGTGAAACACACGCACAGCTGACAGACAAGGTGGGAGACAGCAAAGGACAGAAGCGGGAAGGAAAGGTTGGAGGCACTGAGACTTTCACGTGACAGAATGACAAAACCTAGAGTAGATTTCAGTATATGTAGGTCTCCAAAGGCAATTTTTTAAAAACTCTAAAAATAATCATATAAACATCAAAAACTGGAAGGAGAGGGGAGGAAGGGTGGGAAAGGTACAGGCATATCTCGGAGCTACTACAAATTCGGTTCCAGACCACCGCAAGAAAGCGAGTTAGTACATGAGGATTTTGGTTTCCCAGGGCATACAAAAGTTATGTTTACACTGTGTTGTAGTCTTCAAGTGCAATAGCATTATATTTTAAAAAGTCCTATTTTAATTAAGACATACTTTATTGCTAAAAAATGCTAACCATCATCTGAGCCTTGAGCGAACCATAATCTTTTTGCAGGTAGAGGGCCTTACCTTCAATTTGTAAAAAACTCAGTTATCTGCAAAGTGCAATAAAGTGAAATACAATCAAACGAGGAATAAAGGAGCTGAACCTTTCAGTTCCACTGCGAGGACTTGATAATGTCAAAATCTGATAAATTAACAAAGAGCTGCATACGCATATTATTCACTCTGGAGGAAACCACCAGAAGCACTAACTCCAGAAGATTTTCTTAATAGCAACTGTTTCTACGCCACAGCCAGCTTTATTTGTGAAATGAGGAAATAAAGGCTTACTTCTTTAAAAAGAAAAATAGTAACTGTTTCTGGAAAACAGACCAGGGTGGGGCAGAGTAGCCCCAGAGCCTGTTCCTGCCCATAGAAGCTCTCTGGTGCTATGTGGTTATTTGACCATGTGATGGTGTGTGTGACTCTGATAAATGCCCTACCCCAAAGACTCTTATTCAGTAGGTCTTTCAAGGAAACTCCTCAGCAGTTCTGATGAATAATTCTAGGTAAGAATCACAGTACTAAAGAACCTCTAGCTCCCACTATGATTCTATGATCTCCTAGGACACAGAAGCCCCCGGATTCCTCACTTTGCATTCAGAGAAATGGAGTCTCAGGGCAATTCTGTGACTTGCCCTGGTGTCACGCGCTGGCTGTGCCTGCGGAGCTAGTTTCTCACGTTAGATGATGATGGCACACATCAACACTCACTCCAGCAGTGACCTGTCTGGCAAGGTTCTCCCTGTTGGTCACTATCCAGAGAATCCTTGTCCTTCAGCTCAGCTGCCATGGGAGGGCTACCGAGGACACCCACAGGGATGGGGTGAGAGGCCTGTGCCAGTCTGTGCTGGAGTGGGGCCCGCAGAGCCTGGTATCGGGCCTTCAGATCCAGCTGTCGGAGGACCTCCCCACACGGCCCTGTCCTGCCAGGGCTGGCCCCATCCTGGAGTGCGCTCCAGCACAGCACGACGCCCTTGTCCCCCAGAGAGAAAAGGGCCAGGCCCCAACACTCCTCCACCCAAGAGCAAAGGCAGGATGCAGAAACGAAAGTCTGCTATCTCCAAAACCCAGAGGCAGGAAGCCTGACCCAAACACTTTTACTTTCAGCAACAGTGACTAGAAATCAAACTTGAGAATGAGGGCGGAGCCCTATAATTTAGTGGGGAAATAATCTTAGTTCTTCTAAGGACCTGCCAATTTTCCTCAACTTTTAATTGGGAAAGATACTGTACACGTAAACCAATGTGTATGTACACACATATACATATTTTCATGTGCATATCTGTATACATATATTTATAAACATATGTATATAAATACATGCACTGTTTAAGGACGCAAAATAAAAGAACATGCATGTGTGGAGCACACAGTCCAAAAACAGAATATTCCCAGGACTCTGGACGGTCTCTCTGCCCTGCCCTCACCAGGAATCATCACATTGCTGAATAAGGTGTTAAGTGTGACTTTTTTGTCTTCCAGGCTTTATTATGTATGTATACACACCCTAAGCAGTGTATTGTTCAGTTCTACTTGTTTTTCAACTTTATCTGGAATCACACATTGTATTTTGTGTCTTTTCTTGTAATTCATTTTCACTGCAATAGAGAAGGAGCCCAGTGTAGGAAAACACCTCGATTTATTTATTCCATTGTGAGCTGATATTCGGATTGTTTCTAGTTTTCTTCTATTATGAACAAGGCTGCCAGGGAAACTCTTATGGGAATAGCTAGTCTTTTAAAATGCTCCTCCCAAACAAGTCTTCACTCTAAACTCAGAGGTCTAGGTTTCGCCTCTGCAAAAAGCACAGGAAGGAAAATGCTGCCTGGAGCTAAAATACGAGTTCTCTGCAACCAGAAGATGGTGTGACTCCCAGGATCGCTCTGCTCCCTGCCCTGGCCTCACTTACACAGAGCCCTCTCCTCCTCTGAACCTGAGATTCCACATCCCTGCTCCACAGTGAGAAAACAATTGGCCTTTTTAGATGCAGTCTGGATTTCTGAGTCACACCCCTCTCCCTAATATCTCCCGCCTTCTTCCCAGGTGAGAGGGACAGACATCTCAATGAAAGAGCTCCATTGATAGGCCACGGGCGTGAGGGCGTGAGAGCTGGAGCAGCCGGGGGAGGTGATCCAGGCTCTGCCCTGCCTGATGGCCAGAAGGAGCACTAAGAAGCCAGCCTTCCGCGCCCCCACCCCGCACATGTACCACAAGACCGCAGCGGGAAGAAAGGAAACCTGCCCATGGCAGGGCCAGGCATTTTCCCATGTTACACAGATTGTTCCACTTACGGCTCATGTAACTTTAAAGATGGGAAACAGTAATGGCTAACCCTTATCGAATCCACACCATATGCCAGCCACTGTGCTAGGTGCTTTATGCACCCTCCCTCAGTGGGTCACTGACCCGTGACACGGTGATGGAGTTATCAGTGCTGAAAAAAGAAAGAAAACACACAAGACTGGAATTAAGTTAGAAGACCTACGAGTGTCCCACAAAGTAAGGGGAGGCTATTTTTGTGAGCCTCTTATCGCACTTGTACCAGTGTGTATTTATTCACAGACCCTGGATCACCAGGGAAACTGTACTTTTCACTGTGGGGAGAGGCCAAAAACTGAGTTCTCTTTCTTATCTGACTTATCTCATTACTGTCCTAAGGTATGTTCAGTTTCTAAGTAATTTAACAAGAAATGAACTGACGTTACTTCCCCATATTCATCTGTGCCACACACCACAGCCACGAGCTACCCCTGGAAGCTCCCAACTTGACAGCCTCCTTTCTGTTCCTCTTTCCTCCCCCAGAATACACACTGTTCCCTCAGCCCAGAACATTCCCCCGGCCCCTCACCAGCTCTTTCAACAGCTGGTTCTCTTCCATTCTCAGCTTGGGTGCCATCTCCGCAGAGGGCCCTCCTGGATGCCCGGCCCACACAGTTCCTCTTCTGTTCAGGGCCCGAGTCCTTTGTTTTCTGGTTGGCTGTCTGCCTCCCCACTACAGCTCCAGAGTCAGAGATATGATCTGATGCTCTCCTGACACATACCTGGCATCTGGCACAGCACCTGGCACATGGCAGGCACTTCATGTTTGTTAAATGAATACAGAAACTTCCCAAGGCCTCACAGTTAGTAAATGGCAAAGCCAGGATCTCAGCCTAGCTACGCTGGACTGGAGGCTTGCTCTTAACCCCTGCACTACACCACTAGTAAATGTTAGCACTGGGACAGGACCCAAGAGCGTCTAACTCTTATTCCCATGCCCTATTATGTCAGAAGGGTGGGGAGCAGCCTATCGTGGTCAGCCGAGATTGAGAAGATAAATGAGGAGACTGCAAAACCTTCCAGCTAGGAGAAATTTGCCAATGACCAGAGAAGTACCAAAAGAAATCAGTAGTGTAGCCAGCTCCCTCCCGCAGGCAAGTATTCTGGGAAGGAGGTGAGAATAAATAGCTGTAAACAGCAGCGAAATTCAAGGGGCAACTGTGCAGGGGGCTCATGGGGCTGAGGCTGCAGGAACCAGGCTTTAAGGTCCCTTTAGGCAGTGGTAAGAGTTGGTGACACTGAGATTGGAGAGGCAGGGCTGAAAAGACTCTGGCACAGATGTCAAAGGAGCCAGCCACAGGAATACTTTGGCAATGCTGCCACCTCGTGGCTGTGGCATGCTGGGCCCACAGGACAAAATAAAGATGGTCAGCTTGTGGCTTTATTTTTCAGCAGCCATTTGAGTACCTTATAGGGGTCTGACACAGCTCCAACTTTCAATGACCTCTGTTCCCTACATCCAGGCAGTGGCCAAACAAGACTGTGAGGACATCATCGATGGTGTCTTGTTCATCTCTGAAGCTCCAGTACCCAGCAGAAGGCCCAGCACATCAGCATAACAAAGGCAGCTACTATTTAATGTGTTAAGTACTTTAAAATACATTAGCACATCTGAGCCTCACATTTTACCTATGAGACTTTCAAATGGAGATGCCCAGTAGGCGTTTATTTCAATATGAGCCTGGAGTTCTTGGAAAGGTCAAGCCTGGAGAAATAAACATGGGCATCACCCGCACACAGATGGTGTTTAAAGACCAGTTCTTCTCAGTTTCATGTGCCTGACTCACTTGGGAGTTTTGCTAAAATGCGGATTGTGATTCCGAGGCTTAGGGTGGGGTCTGAGAGTGTTTGTGTCTATCAAGCTTCCAGGTGAAGCCAATACTGCTGGTCCACAGACCACACTTTGAATGGGAAAAATCTAAACCTGGGGTTGATAAACTGGCTGAAGGTCAATGCTGGCCCATGGCCTGTTCCTGTATATCCTGCACGCTAAGAATGCCATTTTCATTTTCAAGGGGCTTGTTATAAAAGAAAAGGAGGAATATATGACAGGGACCATTTTTGCCTCATAAAGCTTAAAATATTTACTCTCTGGTCCTTGTGAGTTTGCCAACCCTGACCTAGATCATCCAGGGACAGGGTGTATAGCTAAACAAGATAGTGATGAGGACAGAGCTCTGAAGCAAACTGTTACGTGTTCCAGATCACCATGCCTCGTTAGGGTAGAAAAAATACAAGTATAACACAATGTATGTATGTTTGATGCTTACGCTAAGAAGACAGCTTTGGACAAGATGAGCTAATATCTGAGGCACCCAGGTGAGAGTGGGTTGTCCTGCGGAAAAGAGAGACGGACATTTGGGGTTCTGAATGGGGAAGAGGGCCTGTGGTAAGCTGATAGCCGACTGGCTCTTTCAGTACTTATCTTGGGAAAAAAAGAAAATGACAAATAGAAAGGGAGGGGCGTCCACCACTTGGCGTGCAGTACCACAGAAGTTCTGGAAGAGGAAAAGGAAAAGCCGTGTGTTCTACAGGGTTGCTCTGTGAAGCAAAACCTTCTGAATTTTGGCTGAGGGTCGCGAGGGTGGCCCAAGGGACAAAGGAAGGCAAGAAAAGGAGAGGCAACAGAATAATAGCCCAAAGCCTGTTGTTTGGGGGCTGTCCCAAGTGCTATTTGGCTACAGTGCCTTCTGTCATACTTCTGCCATCCCATGTTGAAGCATACAATTGCTTAAATGTCAACGCCTGAGAAAGTAAATACAGCTGTCCATTTCTGTCAACTTGAACCAACCAATCTGGCTCTCTTTAATAGACGACCAGGCTGTTTTGCTTGAGACTGTGAAAGGTTTTCTTGTCTCACGTCAAGTGTTCACACGTATTTCCAAAGGACAACAATAGCACCCTTTCTTGGCGGTAAGGAAAATATCAAATCTATCAGAAAGGCTGTGGCAGGACATCTGTAAAGCCAAACTGTTCTTAAATGCCGGAGAGCAAATACAAAGACAGAAGGATATATGCGGCAAAGCAGATCCAGAAGTTCCTGGTTGGAAGGAACCGTCAAGGTCAACCAGTCTCCTTCATGCTTCCAACAAAGCCACCTACTAAAGCTAAACATCTAACATCACGCCTGGCTGTTAGCATGGAATATTTGTGTTCTTCCTCTTTTTATTAAAAAATACTTGCCCATGAATTCTGGCCTTTCTCATGTCTGTCCCCCGCAATCACATTGTCTCCCCTCCTAGAAAGTGAGTTCCCTCAGGGAAGAGACTGATCTTTGCAGCACTCAGCACACTGCTCATTTCACAGCAATGTGGATGGAGAGCAAGTCCTCATCTACTGAAGGATCTCAGTGTTTCTGTCACCTGGAGGCTGTGTGATATTGGCCAAGGTCCTTAACCTTTTAAACACCTCAGTTCTCCCACTGGTAAAGTCCTACCGTAACAATGCTATTTTGAGGATAAAATACAATAATATATGTAGAATACTTAATAAGGGTTCAGTAAGTGTTGACAATCATTATGACTCAGTTAGTAGGTGAACCTGTTCTCATCCAGGAAACCACACTCCCTCCTCAAAACACCCCACACCAGAGCAGAGCTTCTCAGCCTTGGCACTTATGGCCATTTCTTGTTGTGGGGACTCATGCTGTGCTTTATGGGATATTTAGCAGCATTCCCTGGCCTCTACCCTCCCGGTACCAGCAGGAACCCCACCGCCCAAGTTCTGACAACCAAAAACTGTCTTCTGAGATTGCCAAAGGTCTCTTGGGTTGGGGGGATCCCCTCTTCCTTCCACTGAGAACTACTGCAATAGAATATGCAAGTCATATTACAGAAAGTAGCCAGCACGCCCCCTAACTTTCCACCACCCCGCTTCCCCACCTGCAGCCACACTGAGCCGTAACTTGCTCACCACTCAGCGGCCTTGGCGCGAACATGTGATAGGTGCTGTAGATGTCATTGGAGAACTGCAACTGGAGCTCGGGGCTGCCCATCAGGAGCTGGGCCACCTGTTCCACCTGAAATGGTGTCTTCTCCAGGATCACAATGGCATCCTCTCCATCCCCATCCCCAGAGGCCTCATTCACCTGTGGGCAGACACACCATCAGTGGGCCCAAGGGCAGAGTCACAGGTGAGGTCTGGAGAACAGAGGCAGAAGCTCCAGGGGCCACAGAATTCCCAACATTTAGGATTTCCCTCCCTGTAGTTTCCCTCTGGGCATGTCTAGCCAAGGGCACTCATGTTTCTCCTCCCACAGGAGGCATCTCATGAACCCAAATCCTTATGGCAATCTTTCTTTTAAAAAATGCAAAGCGTCTTAGCTGTCTTCTATTTCAGGCTCACAGGCCTCTGTCAAATTCTCCCCATTTTACAGATGAACAAATGGGGGTCCAGAGAGATTAAGTGCCTTGCCCAAGGTCATAAGAACAGTTAATGATGAAACAGAAAACAGCATCTGGGTATCCCAACTAACTCTTAGCTTGGAGATTCTCATGGCTGAAATCTTCAGCCGGTGCTGCAGACTGAAGACAAGTGGGGCTGAGAGAACCTGAACAAAAACCTTGTGAAAAACAAGAGACTCAGAGAAGTATGGAAGGCTAGGCCCAGGTTCCCCGATCTTCCCAAAATGAGAGCTCCTGCTAGACGTTCTGGGGAACCCTAATACCTGCCCTCCTCATCAGTTCCTGGGATGGTCTCCAGGCTCTCCTCAGTCCCTGCTAGAGAGCTGAGCACATGGTAGTAGAGCCAGCTATGTGTATCTGTCTACCCTGAGATACTGTGCACTCCTGAAGATCGGGGATGGTTAACTTTCATCTCTACATCCTTAGTATCTTGCTCAGTGTTGGCCAGTCAGTGCAGTGGAACTGAATTATCAATTTAATAAACTGTCGCCCTTGTTAGGGCTGGAATCCTGTATCGCAGGGATCATGTCTCCTCCAGTTTCTTGTCGTTCCCAGGGGCACAGATGAGCAACACGGTCCAGCAACATTTACTGAGGTCCTAGCACCTTCACAGGTTGAATGAGTAAATGCTGAATGGCTTGGACAATTTAACACGTAACTTTAAATCTGCAATACACTCTACAAGTGTTATTGGCTATTTTTAGCAAAGGGGGACTTAGGAAAATCAGGCGTGCGTTTGTTAATTTCCTTAATTCCACGGTGACCAGGTCTCCTCCATGCCCTCTGCTACCAAGCATTCTACAAATGCGCTGTCCCCCTCCCTCCCCGCTCAGTAATGCGATTGGTACTTCCCGGCCGAGCGCCGATAAGGTCCGCCTCCCCGGCGGTGACTGGTCACACACCCGCGTCCCCGCCCAGGGATGCCTGTGGTACCTTCCCGTGTAGAAACAGAATCTTGTCTCGAGCGGACTCCCTCAGCACTTTTTGCACTTTAAAGCCGGAGAAAGGAAAGCAGACAGGGGCAGAGGTGCCGTTCCCAACGCCAGCTTTCTGGGCTTCCTTGTCCTTTGTGCCATCTGCTTCCGCCCCCGCTGCATCCAGTTCTCGCTTTCTCTTGCTCGGCGGCGAAGTTGCTTCCGCCATGTTGCCCGCGGGAATGTGCGCCTGCGCAGTCCCCGGACACGCCCAGCCGGACACGCCCAGCCCACCTGCGCAACGGGCCAGTACTACAACTCCCGACGTGCTCTGCGCCGAGGCTTCAGGGCACTAAACGCCTGCGACCTGTACAGACGAACGTTTTCGTCCAAGTTAATTCCCTGGTGCTCTCGTGCTAGCCACCCTGAATTGAGACCTGCGCTAAGGGAAGAGAATAGAAGGCAGCGAGCCCCTAAACAGGCGGGCTAGCGGGGCTGCGGTGAGGAGGACACCGCAGCCGCCCAGACCGGACTCTGAAGGCTTTGACACCTTGTTTGAATACGAACATTTTTATACAACATTGATTAGCTAGCATGGAAGGAATGCTCTGAAACTAATCTGTTGAACCGATCTTATTTCTTGGTCGTTTTTTTAAAAGAGAGCACTTAAACCATTATTGGTGTTCGTCCATTTTCATTTTAAAGAATTTTCATGGCGTTCAGTTCCTTTCTTTATAGATTCAGTACTTCTTGCTGCGAAGAAAGGTGAGTGAACAGGGGCAGAAACACATTTCCATCACCTGCTTTTCTTCCGGGGCTGGGGGCTTCTGCCTCCTCTACCTAATTTGCAGCGTGAATATGATTTCATCTATCAGAGTTTCTTCTCTTTTTGGGGGGGAGGGGGGTTAGTGGTGGTGGTGGCATGTAAAATGTTGACATAGTTTCTGCCTTTGCACATTTCTTTTGTGCCCATTTTTTTCTAGTTAGCCCCTTTTTCCTTGGTTTTATTTGACAGACCTAAATTTTTAGTTTTGGTTTTTTTTTTTTTTTTTTTTGGGGGGGGGGGAGCAGATGGTTCCCTGGCTGGGAGTCGAACCCAGGCCCTGGCGTTGAGAGCGCCAAAGCCTAGCTACTACACTACCAGGGAACTCCCTGACAGACTTAAATTTTGTAAAGATTTGATACAGCTAATTTTAGTATTTTGGCTTGTTTATTTTGAGGTTTTGGTGTTTTTTTTTTCAGACAAAATAATGAGTGGGGCAATTTTCAGTCAGTAAATCATGGAGTGTACTTTATGTCAATGACAGTTTGCTTTGAGGATGAGTATTTCTACCAGAAATACATATTATGAGTGGAATAAAAAAGGCTAATTGTTTTGTGAAGCAAAGAGCATTAGTAGGGGAAGCTAGGATCTGGAACAATTATTATCTTCAAGCAGAAACATCTACTGCTTATTCACAAGTTTCCTGGATACCTCCCTCACCTTCTGGGAATATACAGTAGGAGGTTATGTGTGCAACACTAGAATAAAATGCAATAGCAAAATCTCAAAACTCCAAGGCCCTGATCTTATGAAAATTTCTAGGTGTTTATTCTCTTTCTTTCTTCCTTTCTCCCTTCCCCTTCTTTTCTTTCCTCTTTCTCTTTCTGTCCCTTCTTTCCATCCATGTTTTTTTTTTTTCTTTCTTGCAACTGGAAAGAGAATTTGAGCACAGTAGCTATGTTTTAACAAAAAGAGCCCTGAATTGGGAGCCACGAAGTCTGGTCCCAACACTGACTAGCTGTGCAACTTTGAGGAAGTCGCTTATCCTCTCTAGGTCTCCATTTTCTATGTGCCAGACACTCAGTCCTGAGCAAGACAGAAGAGACCTCTGCTTTCATAGAATTCATATTCAAATGGACATAAGGTAAACAAATATAATTTTAGGTAATGATTACTGTTCTATTTTTAGAATAAAACGGGAAAATATGATAAAGCTTGGGCATAGAGAGGACTTTAGGTAAGGTAGTCATGGACAGCTTCTCTGGAGGTGACATTGAGCTAAGACTTGAATGATAAAAAGGAAACAGACAGGAAAGTGTATTTCAGGCAGAGTAGATAGCAGATGCTAAAGACCTAAAGCAATAATGAGCTTGACATTTTTTAGCGACAGGATTGGCCCTTATGGATAGAATGTAGTGAGCAAAGGAAAGAGAGAAAATGTAACTGTAGAGAAATGTATTCATCAATGCAGTTACAGTTCTGATTGAAATGTCCATAAAGTCAGAATTCTAGTCCTGAGAAATCCTGGAGGGATGAGCTCAGGAAGCCTCAGCCATCTGAGGGCCTATGAGAACCCTGAACGGCAGAGTACGATGGACCTTCACAGCAGCAGCATACATCTTCACTTAGCTTCAGAGGCCTTTGTTGATTTTTTTTTTTTTTGGCGGGGGGGGGGGGGGTGTTCAGCTTGTTTGGAGACATAAAAAGGCTCCTCACTATCACATCCAATAGCCACTAGCCACAGGTAGTTATTTACATTTAAATTAATTAGAATTAGATAAAATTGAAAAACTCCTCAGTGACAAGCCACATTTCAAGTGCTTGATAGCCACACCTGGTCCGTGGCTACCCTATTGAAAAGCACAGATGTGGACCATTTCCCTCATCACAGAAAGTTCAACTGGACAGTGTTTTATTAGAAGGTTATTATGGGAAAGCCCTAGTCTATCTATAAGCATTAATCCTTAAGTCTTCTAGAAGAATCTCAAAACTTCTCCCAAATTGTTTTTAGTTTAAAGAAGGACTAGACAGGTATTATAACAGACTAGATATGCTAAAAACGTGTCAGCTAAGAACACCTGAACATTCTGGATGCAAGATTTAAAACATCCTCTTGGTTCCATTACAGCTCTTTCCAGAAAATAAAATTTTCAGAAACAAAAAATGGGAGCATGAATCTGTAGAATGGCAACTGGAAAGTTGAAGCTGAAGTTCCATGAGTGATTTCTGGTTTCTAGAAATCTAGAACCTGGGGCTTTAAGTGTGATATTTAAGGCACCAGAGACAAGACTGGGGCAGAACTAGAAGCCAGAACTTCCCATAGAACCCAGGTCGCTAAAAATCCATCACCTCAAGGAAAGGGCCAACTTTTTAAAAAATAAACACAACAAAAGCTGCCCCACTAAAGGAGACAAGATATTTAGAAAACTGCCTTGACAACTGGTTCTGGAGGGAATAATAATAATAAAAAAATCTGAAAATGTATAACAACAGGCCAATCTTCAAGGAAGTTTAAAATTCATATTCTTACTCCCAACATGATCCGCGAAATTCAAACTGAAAAATCTATTTAAGCTAGTCTTGTATTCTTTATTGACTTCTTACTCTATGCCAAATTGACTCCAGAAGAAATAAACAGATCCATAACTAAATAGATCTATAACTCATTAAAACATGAAATTGCAGTTTTAAATCTTCCCATGTAGAAAAGGGTTGGCCCAGTAGATTTACAGATGAGTCTACCAAACAGTCAAGGAATGATTAATCCCAAACTTAAACTCTTCCGCGAAAAAAGGGACCATTCCCCATCTGTTTTATAAAGCTGGTATAACCTTGGTTACATAATCAGAGAGAGATAATACAAGAAAGGACAATTATAGGCCAACAAACATAGATTTAAAATCCTAAAGAAAATGTTAGCAATCTGAATCTTGTGATTCATAACAAAGGTAGTAACAGAAATGGAGTTTACTGCAGGCATGAATAGCTGGTTCATCCTTAGCAAATCTGATTCTATTTATGGCATTAACAAATGAAAAAAGGGGGAAAACCCCACATCATCTCAGTAGATGTAGAAATTTTAAATTAAAACCCATTCAAGGTAAGTAATACTCCTTTTTTTTTTTTTTTTAATTTTTTATTTCTTGGGTAGTTCCCTGGCTGGGAATAGAACCCAGGCTGCAGCGTTGAGCGCGCCAAAGCCTTAGCTACTACACCACCACCAGGGAACCCCCCAGTAATACTCTTAACTAGAAACAGCAGAACACTTACAACTTGTTAAAAAAATATGTACCAAACCAAAAACCCACAACAAATATCACATTTGATGGTGAAATGTTTGACCTATTCCCTTTAAAATCACAAATGAGACAATGATGGTTGCTGATGTCACTCTCAACACTTCACTGGCAGTCTCAGGCAGTACAGAATGACAAGGAACTAAAGCTCCTGTTCTTTGACCATTAAATGACTGTCTTATAGAAACTCAACAAAATCTATGGCCTTATAGAATAAATAATTCAGCAGGTTCCTTAATATTAGATCAGTATGCAAAATAAATTGCAATCCTTTATACCAGTAATAGATAAAAAATATAATTTAAAAATAACTTTTACAGTAGCAAAAGAAAATATAAAATGCTGAGGAATACATCTAATAAAAGATGTGACTGAGCCACATGGAAAGATTATAAAGCTTTATTGAAATACATTTAAAGACATCAATAAATGGATACATACCATTTTATGAAGCACAAGATTCAATATCATAAAAACATCTTTTCTCTCCAAATGAATCTCTCAATTTGATGTAAATCCAATAGAAAAAAAAAAAAAAACCAAACAAACAAAATAAACCAGACGGGCATTTTTCTGGAACCTGACAAACTGAATAAACAATTTCTACTATATGAAAGAGTAAAGGAACAAGCAAAGTCAGTGATTTTGATGACTAAGAAGAGTGGGAAGAATTGACCTACCAGTTCTCAAGGCTTATTAAAAACCACAGTAGAGCTAGTGTGCCGCTGATACAGGGATACACAAACACACAGATGGAGGAAACTGGAGAACCTAGGACTAGACCCCAACAAGCAATGACATCACAGTCAGTGGGGGAAAGGATGGACTCCTCAGTAAATAACGGATGTTAAAACAGGAAAAAAAAATTGGATCTCTGACTTAGAAGCCAAGAGCAACAATAACAAAAATAAGCCAACAAAACACCCAGGTGGATTAAAGATCCACATGTGAAATGGTTCCAAAAGAAAATAGAGGATTAAGGAAGGATTTCCTAAATAAGACTCAAAACACAGACTCTGAAGTATAGGTAAACGTTTTTATATTAAAAAATAATAATAATAAAAAATAAAACTCTGTTCTTTTTTTTTTTTTTTTTTTTTTTTAATGTGGGTGGTTCCCTGGCTGGGAATCAAACCCAGGCCACAGCATTGACAGTGCTGAAGCCTTAAGCCACTACACCACCAGGGAACTCCAAAAACTCTGTTCTTTATAAAAAACTGTTATATTGTCACATTTTTTAAAAACTCCTAATAATTTAGAGATACATACTTAAATATACAGGAATACAATAATGCCTGGAATTTGCTTCAAAAGATCAGGGAACGAGGGGATGAGTAGGGTCATTGTTGATATAAGCTTAGATCTGAGTTGGTAACTGTTGAAGCTGGGTGTTGAGTAGTATTTGGGATTCATCAAATTTTCATTAAAAAAAAAAAGACGGGAAAATAAGAATATTATGATAATAGGATACCAGAGTTCACCCACCAGATTAGCAAACATTTTAAAACCTGTCATTCTAAATGTTAGCAAGAACATCAGAAAGTGGAAACCCTTATACACAAATGGTACGAACATAAATTGGCACAACCAATTTGGAAAAACATTTGGTATCTTCTAGCAAAACTGAAAATGTGTATTCTTTACTACCTAGCTGTTCTCCATCTATGCTAAATCCTAGGAAATTTTACTCCTGGAAACATACAAAAAATGTTCATGGCTCATTGTTTTTAATAGCAAAAAACCTGGAAACAACTGATTGTCCATTTGTAAAAAAGATGTATGACTAAATAGTGGTATGTTTACATAATGGAATGACAGTGAATTGACTGGAGTTACATGCCTCTACATGGATAAGTCTTACAAACATGGTAAACAAAAAAGGAATTTGCAGAATACAAACATAATACCACTTATGTAAAGTATAAAACCATGTAAAAGTAAATATATTGTCAGGGATACATGCATATGTAATACATTTCTAAACAAAAGCTAAGTAATAAATTCAAAATTCAGAGTAGTGGTTCCTTCAGGTGTGAGGAAGAAGGAGAATAATTAAGGGCACTAAGGGAGCGCACAGGGATTGTAAGGTTTTGCTTTTTTTTTTTTTTTTTGGTATGTGGGTAGCTCCCTGGCTGGGAATTGAACCCAGGCTGAGCACTGACAGCGCCAGTGCTGAAGTCTTAAGCCACTACACCATCAGGGAACCCCCCCTCCTTTTTTTTTTTTTATATATATGGGTAGCTCCCTGGCTGGGAATCGAACCCAGGCCACAGTGTTGACAGTGCCAAAGCCCAGCCACTACACCACCAGGGAACTCCAGGTTTTGCTTCTTACGCTGGGTAGCAGGCATGTGAGTGTACATTATAGTATGCTTTAGTCCTTTTGTATGTACCAAAATAACTCATAGTCAAAAATATATGTTGTTCTCACAATATATACAAATATACTCATATACCTGAAATAATATAATGTTATATGCCAATGTATTTCTATTAAAAATATGTATGTATAAATATTTTTCATTAAAAGGAGGGAACCTGGTAGGAGGAAGTGAGAGAAGAGGCACACAAGAACACACTGGGGAAACAAATTCATTTCAGTTCAACAGCAAACTTACTGAGAACGGATGAATGAAACCTTGCCGTCCTCAGGCTGCAGGCATCTGCCAGGAGAAAAATGCCGATTCCTCTCAGGGCACAGATGAAGAAGCTACTGTAAAGCCTGGGTTCTAGCCAGACCCCCGACGAGGCCCCCATATGTCAAAGCATCCATGTGTGCGCTTTTGATCCCAGGTACAAGGTTTTGAGCTTTCCTTCTCTTCCCCGCACCTCCCCCTGCCTACTCCTGTCTATTCAGAATGGCTTCTGGATTTGGTCTTTAGTGACATGCATGCTGTAAAAATAAATACAGCACAGTGCCAAGTGCATCTTCCAGGCTGCTTTCTCAAGTGAACAGCGCCTCTGGGAAAGAACAGCAGCAGAGTGAGTGTGAAAGATGCAGTACCTGTGGCTCTGTCCTGACATCTTCCAGGGCTTCCTAGGCAACTGGGAAGACCGTCCAGGCTGACGCATGTACTCTAGGCTTCTAGTTCATTCATGAGGTGAGTCACTGTTCAGGAGGAATGCATCCCTACACCAGTGTCCGATCCCAGGGGAAGAAGACATAGGGACGTGCAAACTCATGTCCAGTTAAGCAGGAGGCAAAACACTGATGCTCATCTTGGAATAAGCACCTCCTCCTGCTACCCCGTTTCTGGCTTCCCCATGGCCTTCCTGGGGAATCCCCAGCTTCGTTGTGTCCTTTCTGGGGGAGTCCCTAGCTTCCCCATGATCTTCCTAGGGGAGTCCCCAGCTTCCCCAGGGCTTCCTGGGGAGCTCACGGTAATGGAGGTCTGCCAGGCAATCTGATCCCAGGATCACATGCGATGCGCTGTCAACTCTGGCTCCTGAGCCCTCATCACACCTGCTGCATCCAAGGCCCGGGGCTCTCGAACTTGATTTCCAGCTTTGTGCCAACTTTCTGAGTCCCGAGGTGATGTAAGAGGTGTCAGTTGAGTGTCTGCAGATCTGAAAGAGGCCAACAGAACCACAGGGCTTATCATCCTTCCCAGGTCCAGTGTCTTGTTTCCTCTAACAGGAAGCCACCTCTTCTACCTTTTAATCTATTTTACTTCCAAACCTGCTGTAATATAATGTTCTCCCCAGATACACTTATCAGAGGCAAGTCTTACTATTGTTTTGCACCATCTTGCCTTACTAAACCAGGGTCCCTCCTGGCATTTTCCCAGCTCTTGGTGGTATCTCCAACGTGACCTCGGTGACAGGAACTCGTACTATGAACTCTAATAATGACAATAATGGTGTCGGTTATGAGTACCTCCCACGTGCCAGGCCTTGCTCTGAACAGTTACTTAGTGTATATACTTATCAAGGGCTGTGGTATCGTCCTCATTTTCCCAATGAGGAAACCCGGGCACAGAGGGCTTGAGTATCTGCCCAAGGCACACCCAGTGCCTTCCAGAGCCTGCATTTTGAACGGGGCTGGGCGGGGGTAGGGGTGGTGGGCTGTCTCCTGAAAGCTGGAGCAGATCAGACGCAGACCCCCTCCTCTTCCCCTTTCCGCATAGCTTACAGCGCAGGATGGCCTCCCTGACTTGGCGGAAGCCGCGGTCGGGTCCTCGGCCGTCCACGAAGTACATGAAGCGGAGCTCCGCGGGATAGGCGGCCCTGGCCAGGCCCACCAGCAGGGGGATGATGCGGCCCTCGGCGCCTGGGGCCTGGCTCAGGGCCTGCAGCATCTGGTACCTGCACCACGGGTCGTGCAGGAAGCTGGGCGTGATGAGCAGCACGCGGCAGTGGCTGCTGTCCAGTGCGCGGCACAGTTCGGACACGATGGCGCTGCCCGGAGCTGCGTCACGCAGCTGCAGGAAGCAGCGCAGGGCCACAGAGCTGTCCTCCAGGTAGGCGACCAACTCTTGTGCGGCCGCCAGGTCCTCCTCGCTGTGGCACACGCACACGTCGTAGTCCCTGCTCCAGCGGGCGCGGGTGCTGCTGCTGCTGCTGCTGCTGCTGGCGGCGCCCTCTGGGGCAGGCGACAGGGCCGGAGACACTGCCGACATAGAGGAGCTGAGGCCCGGGGATGGGGGGCCGTCCCGCGAGCTTGGCTGTGGAGCGTCCCTGGGGGAGCTTTCCTGGGACGCGGGCGTCTCCTTGGGCTTCTTCGACAGGGCCTGCCTGAACCAGTCTGCGGGAGAAACTCTGTTCAGACCTGAATCCTCACCAGGTGGCCTCCTGCCGACCGCAGAGGAGCCCTGGGCCGGAATCCGCCCACCTTCCTGCACTGGCCAACACTGCCTGGTTCTCAGACCTAAGCCCGGCTATGTGCACCTCCCTCAGAACCGGCCCAAAGTTCCCCCGTCTTTAAAGGTTTCGAGGAGACATAAGAACTCTGATTGTTTTCTAAGTCCTGGGATAACTGAACAGCAAGCGTCTGGAGTTCAGCACTGAGAGGAGGCAGATTTGCATGAAGGTGGGCTACCATTGTGGGAGGGCCCTGAGAAATCCCAGATTGTTGCTAAATGGGTAAAACTGCTCTCCAGCTCCTGGAGAGCACAGCGTTTAGTGATTCAGGGCCTAGGGGTCGGAGTCAGGCAGAGATTTTGTCGTGGACCTGCTGTTGGCTTTCTGTATGACCTTAAGCAAGTCAGTCTGTCTCCATTTCCTCATGTGTACAGTGGGTTCATTTTAGTTGCTGGTTAACTGAGACAATGCAGGGTCTGGTAAATTGTCAGCACCCAATGATGACTTCCGGTCAGCCTCACCAGCTTTTGTTGTTGTTGTTGTTGTTGTTAGAGGTGAAACAAGGAGATAGTTTACTGAAGAGAAAATACACTCCGAAGAGGCAGGAGCGGGCTTGAGCAAGGAGAGTGGTTCAAGAGCCACCAACTTTTGATAATGGTGTTCTGGAGATTGATTTGTTTTCCCTCTCTGCTTGGTTCCTTCCTCCAAATGGTTCCGGAAGGTTTAGATGATGAGAGACACCATGTTAGGAGCTCAGCACCATGGTTTCCAGGCTAGGAAAATGACCTGAGCACACCTGGAAAACCTGTGGGCCAGAAGGACCGACAGTTCCACTGAGGCACGCCTCCTCTCCTCACGCACAACAAAGCCTGGACACCGAGGCGAAGGCAGGAGCCCCCCGTGTTTGTGCCAGGCAGGCCTCCCACCTCACCAACAGGAACATGAGAGCGGCACTGGGAGCCTGCTTGTACTCACCAGCCATCTTGCCCAGAGGCTTCTTGGACCGGGCACCAGGAGCTGGGAAGGAGGTGGATGATGCCATAGTGTTGGGTTCAAAACTAACCCCATGAGACCAGGCATTGGGAAAGCGGGAGAAGGGAGGGGACCCTGTATTGCTCTCATGGAACAGCCATCCTACAAGAGTCAGAGAGAGAGGGTCACAAAAGCACACTCACGTTACTCTCAGTCCCGGGGGTGGGCTCCGACGTTCCTTTTCTCCTAATGCCTGACAGAGGCTCCGTCTCTGAGTGGGTCCCTCGTCCCTCATGGGGGAGACACCCCTATGATTGAGCTGGTTTCTAGATAAACCCAGATCTGGGTGGGGTGGTTAGACTTACAGGGTATGAGCTCGGCATGACCAGTGGAGGGATGGCTCTCTGTTCTCCCTGGGGCACATTCGGGATCAGGGGAAGGGCAGCTCGTACAGCGGCTTCCTGGGTAAATGCTACAAGTGGGAAAGGACAATTGCTATTCACACAAATAATTACGTATCCAGGTAAACAGATGCTGAGCAGAAGAGAACACATGTAAGAAGACTTGAAAAATGGTTCTTCTAAGTTTGCCTTTCCCTGAGTAACTCCCTCCCTCCCTCAGCTGTTGGCTTAGGGATGTAGTGTCACATAGCAGCGAAGAGTGCCTGGATTCTCACCTTTTTATTAAGTGTGGTCTTGGGCAAGCTACTTAATCTTACTAAGCTTTAGCTACTCCATCTGTGAAATGCAAATCATACTAGAACCTGCTTCTCAATATTATTGTTAAGGTTACATGAGAATAGTGTGGGTTGGTATGTATTTAAAATCATCTAGATCCTGGAGGGACATATTATGTCTCGAAGATTCAATATTGTCATCAGTTTTCCCCAAACTAATCTTCAGATCAGTGTGATCCCATAGTCCGCATTCCAGAAGGTTTCTGTTTAGGGGAAGGGATTGTCAAACTGCTTCTAAATTTACATGGAAATATAAAGGACCAAGAATACCTTAGCCGGGCAGCTTGCCACATTCCCTTCCCACCACCGTGACTGGACTCTCCCTGATGATGGAGGCTCTTTCAGTTTAAGCATCTGAGAGGACTCTCCATGGAGCAGAGCCTGCCCCGATCCAATGCAGAGCTGCAGATGAAGGGCTGGTGGAGAGGCTGGCTCTCGAGCTGTGGAGCGACTGGCAGAGGACTGCTTTCTCTCTTTGCGGGATCTGCAGAGTTCAAACAAACCCTTTGAGAACTCACATAGACACAACTTGTATCATTAGACACATGGAAATAAGGGGATTCAAAACTTAGAGAATATCACTGTATGATGGAAAATAACGCTTTATTTGCTGCTAAATGCCAAGCACCCTTATGCCAAGCTGATAAATGTAAGATAAGAGATACTGTTGATTCATGAAAATATATCAAAGTTAAAAAAGAAAAAAAGGACCACAGCAGCAATGGGGGCGGGGGGGAGCAGAAGGAACAGCTGGAATGGGTGCAGGAACCAGAGATGTATTTGACAGCAGAGCAGTTACAGTTGCCAGGCCAGGGGCACGTTAGCATGTCCTGTGTGTGTGCTTCCTTCCCTGCCTAGTATTCCCTGGATTTCAGACAGCCTAAGTGCTGGGCTGAAGTTAATGCAGTGCCTGAAAACCACTGTCAGGTTGTGAAATTCTTTTCCTGGCCAGGGGCTGCTGTCTCTGGACATCTGTGGTTCAACATTTCAAGGTATCTTTTGCCCTCCAGCAGTAGACATCACGTCACTTGGTTTTTGTAGTGTTTAAATATTTTTTCAACTTTAATTTTTTTTTTTTTTTTTTTGCTTTTTTTTGGTATGTGGGTAGCTCCCTGACTGGGAATCGAACCCAGGCCGCAGCATTGACAGCACCAAGCCAAAGCCTTAAGCCACTACACCATCAGGGAACTCCCTCATTTGATATTTTAATGATAGCCTACAGATTAAAAATTAACATAATATTTTACTTAACAGATGTTGACTTAAAAGTTTCAGTTTCTCATTTTAGGAAATGACTTGTCCTTCTGGCAATACGTGCTGATTTGGGGTAACTGCCTTTTTTTTAATTGCTTGGTTAATAAGAAATTCAGTTGGCCAATAGCATATACCACTGGAGATGGGTGGGTATAGGCCCTTGTGACCAATGTCACGGAAAATTTTAAACACAGGAAGTTACAGCATCTTTGACAGAGGATAATGTAGCAAGATGGCCAGTAAGTTCCATTAGCCATGGTACCTTCCTTGTTACTTTTCAGTTCTCATGCAGCTGAGGCTCTAAACTAACCCCATGACATCAGGCATTGGTGTCATACATGGGGAGCTATCATACTCAAATATGCTTTAACCTTTATAATTTAGTCATTGTAGTCACACATTGAGATTTAGGAGACATAGTTTTCAGGGCGGTAAGAAGATAATAAACCCAGCTCTCTAACTGGAAGGTCTAATCACTAGCTCTGTCGATTCTTTGATTGGCCGTGTGGCCTTACATTTAATCACTTCTCCTTGCGCTTTTGAAAGATTCATAAAGGAGAGTGGTATATCAGGGCTGCCTGGGAAGTATCCAGCCATGTACTATGAAAAAACGGAGGCATTCATGGATGGATTTTTTTCTGGACATCCGTTGTATACCAAACTACCTACTTTGTAGCTAATTACAAAGACTTGATAGAGAATTAGTAGAGAGCTTCTTCAAAAAGGACAGCAGCATGATACCCTTTGTGTTTTTTAAATGCTTTTTCAATATCATGTAGGAATTATGTAAAGGAAATATTATCAAGTTTCAATGCATAAAATCCAAAGCTTATGAAGCATTATCCGATATGTAGCTGGTCTCCAATATCTATTATGTAGGGACTGTACTGAAACCTCTGAAGGCATATGATTAGCATATGTACCTTATGTAATTCACATTACATTTATGTTAAATTGTGATCACAATCTGTGGTAGACAGAATAATGGTCCCCTAAAGATGTCCACATGCTATCCTCAGAACCAGAGAATATGCTACCTAACATGGCAAAAAGGGACTTTGAGGATGTGATTAAGGATCTTGAAATGGGAAGATGACCCTGGATTATCCAGGTGGGCCCAAAGAGATCACAAGGGTCTTATATGCGGAAGGCAGAGGGGAATCAGAGTGAGAGAAGGAGATGTGACAACAGAAACAGAGCTCTCTGTAGTCTGGGACCACAAACAAGCAATGTGGGGATCCTCTAGACTCTGGAAAAGGCAAGTACCTGGCTTCTTCCCTAGAGCTTCAGAAGGAATGCAGCCCTACTGACCCCCGTTACACTTCTGACCATCACAACAGTAAGACAATGAGTGTGTGTTGTATTAAGCCACTAAGTTTGTGGTGATTCGTTACAGCAGCAATAGGAAACTAATACACTGTCCTTGATTGTGTGACAGGCTAATGAATAAAGAAAGCATTGGATGTGAATGCTAAAAAAGTGGTCCATTTAAAGGTTTAACTTGTTTGAAAGAGTTTTTCATGTCTTTGATGGATAAATGACCATCTAAACATCATTTGATTTTGACTTTAAGAACATCATTTCCAAAGGCTGTTTTCATCCCAAACACTTGCTAAAACCTTTGTCGGAGCAAGATTCATGAGAAGCTGTAGGACAATGTCACCTAAAGTGCCAAATTTCATTGTTAATAGCTTGGTAGACACAATACAATGTTTCTAAGAGTGGTTTTGTGGACCTTGGCGACCCTAGGGCGGCCCCCATGTTTATAGCTGTGAGTGTGGGCATGACCTATGTATGACTTTTAACCAATAGAATATGGCAAAAACTATGGGATGTCACTCATAAGATTATGTTACACTATACATATGATATGTGTGTGTATATACACTATACATCATATATAGTAACAAATCATGTGATTTGTTATTATATGCATATTTACTATATAAGCTGTGCATATATAAATATAGCATCTATACAAATATTGTGTGCATATGTATGTACATACATGCATGCGTATGTGCATTCTGTGTGAGTGTGTATGTGTGTATGTGTGTATAAGTCCATCTTAGCAGACTGGGGAGAGACTCCCTACCTAACTGTGAAGAATTTGCCATGTTGTGAGAGGGACAGATGTCAAAGAACTGCAGGCAGCCTCTAGAAGCTGAGAGTGGTCTCCAGCTGACAGCAAGCAAAAAACAAATCTCAGTCCTCACAAGTGCAAGGAGATAAATTCTGCCAAAAACCACTCACTCAGCTAAGGGAGCTTGGTGGTGGATCTTGCCCCATCTGAGCCTCAGAAATGCAGGCAGGTCAAACCCCAGCAGAAGACTCAGCCAAACCTTGCCCGGAAACTTGACCCCACAGTAACTATGAGATAATACAAGGGGTGCTCCCAAAACCCAGAATTGTCTTCTAGAGAGTGGCCCTGTGTAACGCAGGCTTTCCCCACTAGGTGAATGTTCTAGGAATCCATCTGCATCAGGGTACCAGCTAGCATTGTTGAGAGGCTGTGTTTAGCTTCCGTTAATTATTTTGGAGACTCAATGCATTTGCCCATTTCATGATGGGTGATTTACATGAACAACGTGCAGCATGGCAACGCACCTGCCCACACCGCGCTATGTGTCAGCAGTTTTTGACCAAAAAAATGCGTGACCTCCATGTCCCATTCTCCCTATTCACCCAATATCAGCCAGAGCAACTTTTTTGTTTGTTTGTTTCCCTAAATGAAAAAAGTCCTCAAAGGGAAACATTTTGCCCATGTGCAAGAAGTGAAACAAACAAAAACGGCAGAAGCATTAACAGGCATCAAAATCAGCAAGTTCAAAAACTGTTTTGAGCAGTGGAAAGAGCATCTTCAATAGGTGTATTGCATCATATGGAGAGTACTTTGAAGGTGATATAAATAAAGTCTTTTGGATCCCCTCTCGAACAACATAATGATTCAATATATGTATATATAATATTATGAAATGATCCTCACAATAAACTAGTAATATCCATCACCATACATAGTTATAATTTTTTTCTTATGAGCCCTTTTACAATCTCTTGTAGCAACTTTCAAATACACAATATAGCATTATTAATTATAGTCACCATGCTGTACATTATATCCCCATAACTTGTTTACTTTGTAACTAGAAGTTTGTACCTTTTGACCCTCTTCATCCATTTCACCCACCTGCCACCCCCTGGGGTAAGCAAAGATTTTTAAAAACTGGACTTAAATAATGCAACCACAGGGAAAAAACCATAAATTGGACAACATTAAAATGAAAATTTTTCTATTCATCAAAAGATATCATAAGGAGTGAAAAGACAAACTTCTGAGGAAGAGAAAAGATATATTAAAAGTACATATCCAATAACTATCTCATATGCAGAATATTTAAGAACTTTTACAAACTAATAAGAAGAGAGACAATCTATCAGAAAAATGGGTGGAAGAATTGAACAGATACTTTGCAAAAAGGACATCCAAATGACCAGCAGATATATATATGAAAAGATGTACCAGTCATTAGTTATCAGAAAAATGCAAATTAAAACCTCAATGCAAAACCACTACACACACACTAAGCAAAATGGCTATAATGGAAGTCAGACAGTATTAAGTATTGGTAAGGATACGGAGGAACAGGAACTCACATACTGCAGGTGGAAGTGTAAATTGGTACAACCACTTTGAAAAACTCTTTGATACCCTATACTAAAGCTGAACATAGACACATACACCAATTTCACTCTAGGAACAAACCCAACAGAAGTGTTCACCAAATGGTGAACCACTTGTTCATGGAAAGACAAGCACACGAATGCCTTTGCAGCACTATTTAAAATAACCCCAAACTGGAAACAACCTGGGCCATCAATCTAAGTGTCCAGCAGCATGCAGAAATAAACTGTGGTCTAGCCATCGGTGCAACATCACGTGTCAGGGAGAACAAATGGATTACTGCTAAATACAACATGGGTGAATCTCAACATGTGGAGTACAAAATGCCATACCTAAAGAATACGTAACATATGATTCCATGTATCAGAAGTTCAAAACCAAGTAAAACTATGTTTTATGATGTTGGAAGTCAGGATAGTCATGATTGGAAATGGGCCTAAGAGGGCTTCTGGAGAGCCAGGAATGTTTTATTTATTCTGGATGCAGGTTGCACAGGGAATGTTCACTGTGTGAAGACTAAGTAAGCTGTGCACCTAATAATTTCTGCAATTTAAAAAAAGTTTAAAAAACATCTAGATGTGACTTCTTGTGACAGTCAGTCAGTCCTGACCATTGGTACCCCCTGGGTGAGGTGTGTCAGCTACAGAACTTCCCCCTCTGGGAGTTGCACTTATCGGGGCCCCGTTGTGATTTCTAATTCACCCGTCTGTCTCCAGGGGCAAGACGAGGACTGAATCTGTACTTCTCACGTTGCCCAACCCGTGGCAGATGCTGGTGAAAAGACTGTGGAAGGAATGCCTACCAGGTCATTAGCCTAAGGAAAGAAAGCCATGTTCTCGCTGAAATGCCGTCACAAAGACTGTCAGAAGAGGGAGAGGCAGCGAGCAGAACAGGAAAGGTAGGCTGCCCTGGCCCGTGGGAGAAACAACCCTACCGAGCCAACTCCACCCCCAACCCTCATCTCAAGAAAGGTTCCTGGTACCAGCTTCTTTGCGACAGGAAGGTGACAGCTGTCTCGGAGGCCCTTTTCATCCTGTTTCTGTGCTCTCGGTGCCCGAGGCAGCCGATTAAGGGGCAGCAGGGAGCGAGGCGGCGGATCCGCAGGTGTGCCTAAGGATGCACCAAGTGCGGGGCTGAGCGCCAGACGCAGGTCCTGCGCCATCCGAGGGCTCCCTCCTACCCCGGCGCCCGGTCCCTAGGGCCCCACCGCTCCCCGCAGCCTGCTCCGGGTGCTCACCTGCGCGGCGGGTGGGCCGGACCGGACCGCGGTGCTGGCAGTGCAGTGCTGTCTAGGGCGCGGGCCGGCTGCCCTGGCCAAGGGGAAGTGCGGCGCCTGCCACCAGGCACTGCCCCCTCCCCGGAAGCGCCCAGGCCGCGCCCCGCCCCTCCTGAGCTCGGCCCAGCGGCTTGGGACGTGCAGGAGGTGCAACCCGAGGCCCGCCCAGCCCGGCCTCCCTGGCCGCGGAGAGGGGTGGGCTCGCGGGCACCGATGGAGCTGCCACCTGGGTAGAAACTTGCAGATGAGCCCTTGCACCACCGGGAACACCCGCAGCCTCGGGAAGAAAGAGATTCCTTCTCCTCTTCCGGCTCTGCGCCTGGACCCTGTTGTCCCCTCCGCCTAGAGTGTCCTCCCATTCCCAGGTCCGCTCTCAAGGCCTCACTTCAGGCAAGGTCACCTGGAAAGCTGTTCCTCACCCTTCTTTCCACTTCCTTCCCCAAATCCCCGCAGTACGGGGTGTTACTCCGAGTTCATGCTCTCGCGGTTTAGCCCACGCGTTAGACTGCCGCTTCCCTGAGCTCAGGGACCCATCTTCCGGTCTAGACCGAGCGGAGAGGAATCCAGGTAAACATGGCCTGAGCCAGTACTGCACAAGCACTGCCAGAGCTCGGTGCTGACTCAGAGGGGCAAAGGCTTGGTCCCGGCCCTCGCACAGCTTTAATGAGGGCACACGGATGCAAAGATGAGTGCTGTCTCAGAAGTCTGAAAAAACCCTGTGGGAGCACAGAGGATCCCCTAATGCCTTATTGGTAAGCACTGCAGTAGCTCCTGGGCGTGGAGCCAGATGAAGGCCTTTTTCCTCAGACCCACAGATAGGGGCGTCTGTACTGAAGGGCCAATGGGTATTGGGCACCTAAGGGGGCTCCCCCACAGGGTTAACATGGGTGTCTAGTCTGTGTCCCTACCGGATGCCCCTGGCAAGTTCCTTCCTGCCTTTCAGCACCAAATTCCGGTGGCTCTTCCTCTTTCCTGGCTCTTGGTGCTACCCCCCACCCCAACCTCCTCCCAGGGGCTTGTTACCTTACTGCCGCACATCTGCCCTCTCCTGCCCCCTGCCCCCCACACCCAGCTGATCATCAGTGAGGCCCACCTCCTTCTTTCTTTATTCTTCTCTCCAAAGACCACTTTGGGTGTGAGGGGGGCATTTTACCAGTTGTCTCTACGCCCTTCTGAACAGCTGCCCCACCTTAGACCCCACTAAGTGCACTTTGCTCCTGGATGGCTCTCCGAGGTACCTCATCTACTTGCACGTGCATGTGTACCACTGACCATCCCTCCTAGGCTCCTGACCCCACTCTCCTGCCTCTTTGGTCAGTTGTTTTGTTTGTTTGTTTGTTTGTTTGGTATGTGGGTAGCTCCCTGGCTGGGAATCGAACCCAGGCCGCAGCACTGACACCACCAGCGCCGAAGCCTCAAGCCACTACACCATCAGAGAACTCCCTGGTCAGCTCTTTAGCATCCTCCTTTGCTTTATCCCTTAAAGGTGATGGGGTCCTTCCAGCTCACCCCCTTGGTCCTCTACTCTTCTACCTTCCCACAGTGCCCACATCTCTAGCTCATCCTAGGCCATCTGAAGGCCACGATAAATTCAACCCCATTAGACATCTCTACCAGTGTCCTACAGGCACCCTTAGCCTAACATGTCCCAAACCATACCACTCATTTTGTCCCTCACTATACCTCCCTAGTCTTCCTCACCTCTATGGAAGGCGTGACATCCACCCAGTTGTCCAGGCCAGGGATGAGGGTCTTACATGACTCCGCTGCTTGTTGCTACTGTAGCCTCTTGGACCTGTGCACTTCTCGCCATGACAGTACAGGTGCCCATGGCAGGGACTACAGCAAGAGCCTCCCATCTGGACTTCTGCTTGGACATCATAGTGGACTCTCCACAAGGCAGACAGGGTGATTTTCTGAAAGGAAACTCTGATCACGTCGCTTCCCTACTGAAAGCCCTGCAGCGGCCCCTGCGCACTGAAATCCCAGCTCCACAACGTCTCTTCAGCCCCAGGCCCCTCTTTCACCCCATGATCTAGCCAGGACAAGTCACTGTAGAATCTTGCTAATTCTTTATTTATTAAAATTATTGGGGTAACATTGGTCAGTAAAATTATATAGGTGTCAAGTGTACAATTCTATATTATCACCTACACATTGCACTGTGTGCTCACCACCCAGTCAGTTCTCCTTCCATCACCATGTATCTGACCACCTTTACCCTCTTCCTCCGCTCACCTCCCCACTCACCCTCTGGAACCACTACCCTGTTGTCTGTGTCTGAGTTTTTGTTTGTCCTGTTAAACTTGTTGCCTTCAGTTTTATGTCCCACATATGAGTGAAGTCACTGTTCTTGACTTTTTCTGCCTGACTTATTTCGCTTAGGATGATGATCTCAAGATCCATCCATGTTGCAAATGGTGGTATCTCATCTTTTCTCAGGACCGAGTAATGGTCCATTTTGTAGAATCTTGCTAATTCTTGGTCCCAGGCGTTTGAATATGGTTTTCCGTCAGCCTGGAATGACCCCCCTTCCCGCTCTCCTCTCCACTCTCCCCTGCATTCACTTTAAGCTGAACATCCTTTCGGTCTTGCCTGCTGGTGTATCTTTGTGTAGCCCTGGACCTCGCCAAGAGTTGGAGCTGAATAGTGACTAGAGGAATGAACGTATTCTTTCCCTCTATACACCCCTGCAGGAAGTCGGGAAAAGGAAGCACTAGTTTGCCCACCAGATGCCTACCACTTAGGATTTAAGAATGCTCCTGGGATGAGAGATATCAAAGACTAGTGGGGTGCTTCAAAAGCATCTGCTGTGAGGTGAAAAGAGGAAGCGACAGAAAACTGGAGGGAAAGAGTAAATCACATTTACTGATTGATCAATCTGGGCCATGCTGCTTTCATCCTGCTGAGATATGCCAAGAGGGACCAAGATGATGGTTCTGGGGTTAGACCCAGGAAGGAGCCTGTCATGGGCCATGGTGCCCAGGACCCCTGAGGTGTCTTGTTCATCTGGCCTACCTTGGTAGGTGATACCTTAGTATCAGCCTGGACCAGGCTGTGCTAGAGGTCCTGCCCCATCATTCTCTGTCAGCCTGGGCCTCAGGTGTAGAACCTCAGAGCCCACCTGCCCAGTCACATGGGGGCAGGATGATGTAGATGAGAGGAGGAAGGTAGAGGAGACCCTGGCCTGGTGCTGGGGAGGAGGATGTGAACATGCACCAGGATTTGAGCCAGGGGAGACAGACAGGTTAAAGGGGCCAGTGTAGAGCTTACAGTCTCAAAGGATATTATACTCCTGGACCTTCTCTCCCATGTAAAAGCGGCTAAAGAGGAAGGGGCTCAGGTTGATGGTCTGGAAGTGGCCTTCCAGCACCAGCTCGGCCACAGCTCGCCCCACAGCAGGGGCCTGCTGGAGCCCATGGCCACTGAAGCCCGTGGCAAAATACATGTTGACAACCAGCGGGTGCGGGCCCACCACGCCATTCTGGTCAAAGGTGTTGTAGTCATAATAGCCAGCCCAAGCGCTCCGAACCTGCAGGTGCACAAGATGTTGGGGTTCTGAGGAAGGCTGCTGAGACACCCCACCCTCATGCCAGGTCAGGCATCAGCACCCCATACCCTCTACTCCTGCTGAGAGGGGTTAAGGGGGTGAGTCCTTAGTAGTTGCAAGGTAGAGGGAGAAAGGCAGTGGACAGGCTTTCCAAGGGGACCAAGATGCTCCACGTCATCTGTCTCCTAGTTACCTTCAGATTCTCAAAAGCTGGTACCCTCTGGGCCAAATGGGGCCACACCTTGTCCTGGAAGAAATCATGGTCCACTTCCAGGTTCCCCGGGTCTGGTTCCTCCTCCTGGGGTAAGAGAAGGGGACAAGGCTTATACTACCTAGAACACAGGGCAGACCCAGACTTCACTGACCCCTTTAATCAATCCCCTCACTAGGTGGGGGTGGGGGGTGGGGGTGGCAACAAGAGATCTCAATTCAAACCCAATTCAGTAACAGCACTGGGCCCTCCCAAAACCCTGACTCTTTAATGACAATTGGTCTGTCTCCTTCCCAGCACCTCCATACCTCAGTGGGGCTACAACCACCCAAGTAGTTGTTGCCTAATCCTTCCCGGCGGAAATAGGCTCCACTGATGTCTGCAACCAGTGGCGCCTCCAGGCCTGGTCCTTGTGGGCAGTGCCACACGTACACATACCTGCCATAACCAGTGAAGTCAGGACATGGCGGGACCAGCAACTCCCTCCTCCCCCTACCTAACAACCTTTTCCTTCTCTCACCCACCTCCTTAGCTGCCCTGGGGGAAGTCACCTTTTCCTTGGCTCCACAGGTAGCTTGGTGCCCTGCAGGGTGCCAGGCAGCCCCTTCCCAATACCAGCCAGCTCTGCAATTTGCCCGGACCAGGCCCCTGCTGCGTTGATTACGATGGCACATTCCACAGGCTGGTACTCCAGGCTGTGGTCCATCTTTACCTGCAGGTACCAGAGGGGGAGGGGAAGGAGAGCCTGGCTCCCACACTGGCCACCATGACAGATACATTTCCTGAGCCTTAGTTTACCCATACTGCAAATGGGTAGAAGATCAAAATGACAGTCATTACCTTTCTCATCCCTCCACTTTGGTAAGGAAGATACTTAGACTGAGAACTTACATGGACCTCATGGATCCTTTTCAAAGTCACCTCTTCCCCACTGATTGTCTCCATGTGGTTAGATGAAGAGATGAAACCTGCAGGAAAAAGAAAATAAAAATAAGCCCTTGAGGCCTTGAAGAGGAAGGACATGGGGATTGCACTGGTTTCATAAGAAAAGAAAGCTGGAAAGCTGGGAGGTTTCCCAAAGACATGGAAGCAGAGATAGGGTAACCGGGATAAACTTGGCCACATTCAGGACAAGAGAGTGCTGTAATCTTCAAGCAGATCATGAGTCAAGAAGAAGCCTGATCAGGAGCTAGAGCCAGGATGCCTAGGACCAGTCCTTCAGGGGAAGGCCCTCCTGGCACCAACCCTTGCTTTGGCTTGTGAGTGACATGGTCTAGGCCTACACCCTGACTGGCAGAGGAAAACAAGCAGTAGGCACGGGGCCTCAGACTCACGTGTTACCTCTCCATGGCAGAAAATGACCCCCATGGACTGAACCTTTCGCCGAAGCCCCTGGAGCAGAGAGCAGGGGTCAAACCAACCTTCGCCCTCCAACCCTGTGATAAGAAAAAGAGGACACATGAAGAGGGACTAGAACCCTCTTCTCTGATTGTATTTCCTGCACCCAAAACCTCTCTTCAGGCTCACGAGCTGGGAAAAG
Source organism: Lyroderma lyra (assembly GCA_004026885.1). Lineage (NCBI taxonomy): Eukaryota > Metazoa > Chordata > Mammalia > Chiroptera > Megadermatidae > Lyroderma > Lyroderma lyra. The sequence continues at coordinate 115,536 of PVJL010004849.1, forward strand.
TCAAGGTTATCAACGACACCAGAGTCAGGACAGAGAGCTGGCATGGCCCGGGGAGGCCCTGCTGGCCAGGAGAGAAGCAGTCCTACTTGACTTGGCTGTGGGGTGCTGAGACTTTGAACATGAGGTGCCCCAGAACCCCTGGTCCCCTCTGCAAGCAAGCCTCACCGTAAGATGCCAAGGCTATTCCCTCTGTGTTTATCCAGGGAAACTTGTTCTGCAGCTGCGCAGGAGACATCAGACACACTCTGGCTCCTTCCTGCCTGAGAGAAATGTGTGGGTCTGCGTGTGTTAGAGAGGGTGAGTGTACAGAGGGGGCAGCATGGATCTGACCCTGCAAGTCCCTTCTTTGCCCCAAACTCCCCAATTTTCTCTCCTTGCTGAATGAGTGGAGACCAAGTCTCCCAGTCAAGGCTCTTCAGCATCTGAGCCCTCCTTCCTTTCCCTGCAGGGGTCCTCAACCATCTGTGGCCCATTAGGAACCGGGCCATACAGCAGGAAGTGAGCAGCGGGCAGGCGGGCCAATGAGTGAAGCTTCATCTGTATCACTCACATTACTGCCTGCGCTCTGCCTCCTGTCAGATCAGCAGCCGCATTAGACTCTCACAGGAGCACGACCCGTTGTGAACTGCGCGTGCACCCTGCCCTGCCCACCCCCACCCCCTCACCCCCAGTCTGTGGAAAATTGGTCTTCCACAAAACCCGTTCCTGGCGCCAAAAAGGTTGGCGATTACTGCCTTCCCACACCGTAGTCTCCCTTTGGCCACACTAAACTCCTTGTCATCCCCTAACTATTCCATGTCCTTCCACAACAGGGCGGGTCACTCTATTCCTTCCACTCCTACCCACCAGCACAACCACCTCCTTTGGGAAAGTCAGCAAAACGCAGCAATGTAGGTACTAAAAGAACACACTCGCAAGCCACGCTGCCTAGCTTGAATCCCAGTTACTAGCTTCCTTGTGCCTCGATTTCCCCACATTTAAAATGGGGATGTTCTGATGACTGAATGAGTCAATCTCTGCAATGCATTTAGGACATTAGCTGATGTCACTAGTGAGACTTGGAGAAGTGTTTGTTGAAGATACTCTCTTGACTGACCATGAGAATGACTCAGGGTAGGGTCGCCACATCCAGCCTGCTGACTGTTTCTGTACATGAGCCACACTCATTTGTTTCTATTTTTGTCTATTGCTGCTTTTGTGCTTTAATTCTGAGTTAAATTATTGCAATCGAGACTGTATGGCCCTCAAAACCTAGAATTTGGCTCTCACAGGAAATGCCTGCAGACTCCTGGGGCCTTCTCTAGAGATTCTGATTTATTAGGTCTGGAATGCGACCTGAATAGTTCTTACCATCTGTCATTTAGGATGCACCACAGCAGCACTTTGTCCATATCTGTATTATAGCGCTTAGCACATGAAGGTCTGCACATGATACACTGAGCTCCTAGGGAGCAGGGGCCTGTTTTATCAGCTCCATCATCCCAGTCCTGACCTGGTATAGGAGTTTACTGCATACATGCAGCTGAGCAGCAGCTCAGAGGCCACGCCAGGCACCCACCTCTGCACTTTCACGTTGTTCTCCATGATTGCAGCACCCTTTTCTGAAGCCAGTAAGAGATAACCTGAGGGGTTGAACTGGAGGTCCAAGGGGGGGTCGTCGACTACAGCCAGGTATTCCTGTGTGCAAGAAAAGCTCCTCAAAGAAGCTGATTTAAAGAATGGAGGGAGACCATTCTTGGCTTCCTCACCTGCAGCTTGGAGCCCTAACCCAAAGAGAAGCCCTCCCCTAGGCACCACCACTGGGAAGAAAACCAGGGGCTCTGAATCCTGCCTGCCTGAATGACGCCTGCTCCCTGCTTATCCTAGCCAGCTGGGCTACTCCTCTTTCCAGGCTAAAGAGGGGTCACCATCCCAGCCCCCAAATCTCATTGTACGTACATTGATGTTCCGCAGAAAGTCAACTGAAAAGAGGGAGAGCTGGATGTTCTCAGGCAATGAGAACTGCTGACGAATCCCGCCCACGGAAAGCCCAGTGGAGGCCCGGGAATACTGTGGGAAGACAAAAGAAGTTGAGGTAGACTACTACCCTTCCACACGTGAGCAGAGTACTGTCATGGAAGCTGTGATTCATGCGCCTAAAGTTAAAGGGGAATCCTACTTGCAAATTTATAATCTAAGAGAAGCCAATGTGGATAAACCCATATGCAAGTTTAACCAGCAGCCCAGAGAGGACAGCAGTTACTAAAGTTCTCATTAGCAGATGTACAGAGCAGAGGGTCAGTCATCAAGAAGCTGGGCACAGCTGTACAAAATGGTAATGGCCTGGAAGTCCAACATTTTATCTTAGTATTGGAAAATAGAGGAATATGGCCAAAAATAGCAAGATTTGTGGGTTGTTGGCAGTGGTAAATAGGACAGATAAGAGCAAAACCTCAGAAGTAATAGAACCTAAATTGAGGTTGAGATAGCTGTTTGTGTTCATAATAACTTGTGTGCTGGCTTCCTCAGCCAGACCTGTGAGATCCCAAAACATCCAACACTGTGAAATTTGCTCTCAAAAGCAAAAGCCTTATTGTCAAGGTCCCTCATTTGAGGGAGGAAGAACCTGGGACTTTTTCTCAACAAGGTCCCTGCCCTTTGCACCTCCAAAGACTGAGATCTTTTCTCTCTTTCCCTTGTCCCTGGAGTCCTTAGTGAAATCCAAGTCCAACCCTACTCATGACTCCGTCCTACCCCAGACCTCACCGTGTGGTCCCGTTCCACCACCAGCACCTGAATGGCACCTCGCTGTTTCTCCAGCCTCTTCAGCCAATAGGCCACGGACAGGCCAAGCACCCCACCGCCCACAATCACCACATCTGAGCGTTCCGGGGGCAAGTGGCTGGTGTCATACAGTGGATTCCAGGCCCCTCCAGGAAGGAATGACTGGATCTTCTTCTTAATCTCGGACACATTTCCAGTCCAGTCTGTGGAACGCAGTTATGGTCAATGAGGGCCATACATTTCCTTTCCAGGTGGTAGGGGGTTAGGGGATGGGCACAGGAAAAGGTGGGCTAAATCAACAGTGTGGTGGCAGTCTGCACTGTCATACACTCTCATAAGGTCACCTTGCACCCAGCAGTATTCCACAGCTTTGCTATACGGTCTGTATGCCATTTATCAGTCTCTCCTCCTTTTCATATATCATGCCCAACACTACAAGATTCAACTTCTTAAAAGTAACGCTCTATACGCTCTCCCTAGGATGGATGACTTACACATATTTATCTGCTGTGCAGACCTCTCTCCTCCGAGCCCCAAGCCCACAGATTCAGCTGCAATACTGCATTGTCATCTCCACTTTGATGTCCCAGGCTCCTGGACCAAGAGGTCCTAGCACACTCCGAGCTGCAGCAATCTCCAAAGCACTGTGGTACCTTTGAGTGGCACTTTATTCTGGATACCTGTCACCTCTTATCTATTATCAGGTCCTGATAGCTTTGCATCCTAAATACTCCCCAGTCATTCCCTTTTTTGTTGGCAGTGGTAAATAGGGCAGATAAGAGCAAAATCTCAGAAATAATGGAACTTAAAATGAGGTTGAGATAGCTGTTTGTGTTCATTATATAACCGGCATGCAGGCTCTCTCTCAGCCAGACCTGTGAGATCCCAAAATATCCAACACTGAAATTTGCTCTCAAAACCAAAAGCCTTATTGCCAAGGTCCCTCATTTGAGGGAGGAAGAACCTGGGACTATTTCTCAATAAGGTCCAAAGCACAGTCCCTGCCCTTTGGATCTCCAAAGACTGAGGTCTTTTCTCTCCTTCCCAGGTCTAACACAGACCCTGACACATCCAAAGTGCTCACCAACTGTTTTAAATAAACAAATCCTTTGTGTTTCACACCTAACTCACAAATCTCCAAGTCTGTTCAAATACAACGTTCAAACTCTTCTCAGCAGCATTTGAATCTTTCTTTGATCTGGGCTTACCTTACCTGTCCACACTACAGTTCATACTACTACTCAAACTATCTGGACAGCTTTAGCTAGTTCCTGGCACAAGAACATTACTTTTCTCCTCCTAACCTTTGCTCAGTTCTCCAGAACCTGGAACACACACCTTCCTGAAGCCAGTAAACATCCTTCAAAGCTGATCTCAGTTCCCACCTGCTCCACGTACCTCTACAATACTAGCTTCGGGGACTAGCAGCGCAGGGCATTCTCCAGGCTGGGTTCTATCCAGCCTTGAACTGGTCTACTGAAGTCTTCCGTCTCCAGCTTCACCTCAGGCATTTCCAGAACATATGTAGAATCCTCTCTGTCTCTTCTCCCCTCCTTCAGGGCCACAACACTAATCACAACACCCTGCACACAAGTAGGACTTAATGCACGTTTGTGCTGCCAATGACATAGCCTGGCTCTCATGCCGGGGCTGAGCGACCTAGGATCTGTCACCAGAGAAGGGCGACCTTGAGATCCAGACAGCTGTCCGGGCTCCACAAGTTCCAGAGGGCAAGCTTAGCGCGTTCCCCTAACTGGCCTAGTTTTCCCATAGTGGGCCGGGGTCCCAAGTTCTGAAGGTCACGTAGGCGGAGACTGGGGGCACCCCAGAACCACGATACCCTCCGGTGCCCTCAACTTTACCCAGAGTCGAGCCTCCTTTGCGTGTGCTTAGCCCCCGGCCCAAGAGGCCCCGGCCCGCGAGGAGCCGCAGGGCCCTTCGAAGCATAGCCGCTCTGAACACGGTCCCTCAGAACGGGACCCTCTATCTTCGTGGCCCTCAGGCTGTGACTGCTCCGCGCCGCCGGCCGTTCAGATGAGCGCGCCCATTGGCTAGCGGCCTCCCGGGCCCCGCCCCTCCGCGCTATAGGCCACGATC
>PVJL010004850.1:0-109585 GCA_004026885.1 Lyroderma lyra
CGCGCAGCCAATCGGCGTCCGTCTTGTTGACGTGTGTCCAAGCGCGCGAGCTGATTAGTCGACGCCGAGCCCGGCGCTGTCTGGGCCTTGCATCACCCGCGGCGGCTTGCACGCGGCTCCTGAGGCGCTCCGGCGCCGGCTCCTCTCAGGTGCGGCCTCAGGGGTCCCCCGTTTGTTTTGTCATGTCTCCCCGGGGCTGTGTGGGAGAGGGTCCATAAACGTCCGTCTGCCAGGAGAAACCGGGCTCAAGTTCTCAGGACGGAATATGAAGCCTGGCTCTCGGACTGAGACGGGCAGCTTTCGGGAGTCGCTCCTGACACGGGGGTGGGGCGTGGTGACACGGGACCGTCGTGAGGCTGCGGATCCGGTGTGGTCGAGCTCGCTGGAGGGCGAGGGATTCGCAGGAGGAGGTCCGTCAGGTGGCAGGCTCGCGGGAGGGAGCTGACTGCGGGGTGCCCGGGGTCGGGGAGCCGCGCCGCGCGTGGCAGCGCGAGCTGCGCACACGGACTAGGAAGACGGGCCCGCAATGGGGAAGGGTGTTCGTCCTGAGTGTGGGGCGTGAGCACGAGTACGCTGAGCAGTAGTGGGGTGTGTGTCAGGAGGGTGTCCCTCAACCGAGACAAGTCCTGGGCAACCCTTGGAGCTAAATTTGACTTAATGTAGCAGGATATGAATACTTGGCAGTGACGAAAAGGGAACAGAAAAACGACTTAAAAGTCAGCTGCACGTGACCTGAGGGTCCATGGGGTGGGGGCATCATCGGGTGGCATCCAGAGGTGACTCGGAAAAATCGGGTGGTGGGAACGAGTAGTGGGGCTGCTACTCCGGCGGAATATGAATTTTTGAAAACGGGAGCAGGTGTGACAAGGAGGAGAACGAGAGGAGGTTTTTGAAGGCTTTTCCAAGATCTGCCGAGTAAACACCGGTAGAGGTCAAGGAGGTACCAGGAAATGGCTGAACGAAAGTGGAGGCCAACGAGGCCTGAAGGAGCGGGAGGGGAGCGTGCGGGCCTGTGTTCCAGGCAGAGGGACGCGGGGGCGATGGCTTTTTCCTGAACAAACCTGCGGAGGTTAATCGCCCCCCACCCTGCGCCCTGTGCTGGCTGGGGGCTGTTGTACAGGTACAGTTCCCCAGTGCGTGTGAGGGGCCACAGCAATCCTGTGACGTATGCATGGGGGCTGTTTCTCCTCAGCAGCCCCCATAGCCCGGTCACTGGGACATGGCTTTTGTGTGTGGCACAGTAATACAGCGATTCCTAATCTTCTGGGGAGTGCAGGCTCCCTAGGAAATTTTAGAAATGAGGAGCCATCTTCACCAAAAGCTTAAATACCGTTTTTTCTCAAAATAAATAAATGATGAAAAGTATTCCTCAATCATGGTGAGAACAGTTCCAGAATAGTGACTCTCAAACTTTGGTGTGCATGTTAATCCCCAGGGGTCTTGTTTAAAATGCAGGTTCTGACTCCTCATTCAAAGGTGGGGCTGGTGGGTCTACTCTAATAGGTCCCATAGGTCCTGGTCATCACAGAACCAATCTAGAAATAAATGTGTGGCCATCCAAACATCCGCTCGTCTTCCCATGTGATCCCTTCTGATTCCATTGGCCTCTAATAATGTAGTCACTAAACCAGTGAGCCCCCTAATAAACCAGTGGCCTCTCTGTCCTTGAAGGGCCAGAGGTGGTAACAAGAGCTGGCAATCCAGAATACCTTCAACTTCTGTTTACCACCGCTGAAAGGCACACTCATCAGAAATGGATAGTTGAGATCATTAAAGGACCCACCAGTTCTTTTCTTATTTTTTTCCTTTTTAAAACTCAAAGATACTCTCTCAGGAATGAAGGAGTGGGGAGGGAAGAGTAAGTGAATAAACTTTGAGGAGCAATGGGCTCTGGAATGCTCACTAGGTAGTTTGGATTGGTCAAGTGTTTGTACATGTGGTAATTTGTAAAATTCTTGAAAGGACATTTTAAGACTTCTCTCACTAGACTCAATCGGAGAGCTATAGAATTTGTCCCTTCCAAAAAACATGAGTAAGCAATAAAAACGATAACATGGAAACTTGGAATGACCTAGGGATTTGAATATGAGAGTCTCATCTTTTCAACTTTAAAAATGTTTTAGGTTTTACTTATTTTTCCTCAATAGTAAGTCATTACTGCGGTTAATAAAATGAGGTTTTTCAGCAGAAGTGCTTTCTGTCCTGTGAGTATGTAGGTAGGAACTTTTACCTACTTTGAGATTTTTTTTTTTCCAGATTATTATTGAACGTTTATTGTCATTAGAATTCCCAAGATTTTTCTTGTCTACTTTTAGGTGCATATTGTCTACAAGTACTAAGTGTTGTATCAGGGCTGGGCAAAGCATCCATTATGGTCCACCGGTGAACCACCAAGCAATTTTGCGGTGACCACCTGAATTAAGAAAAAAGTATCGTAGCAGACACCACATTACGCTAGGACCTAGTGGCTAGGCAACTAAACGTAAAAGAAGCACATTTTTCACACAAACAACTGCTAGAGGCGAGAGTCGGCTCTTCACAGTCGAGGCTGGTGTGTATGTCCTTGAGCAAGTGAAAAAATAGCTAGTGGACTGCAACACTTAGAGAAAGTTAGAAGTAGCCCTTGCCCTGAAAAAAGTCTGTCCAAGCACACTGTAGTTGAAAAATAGGTGAAGAGTGTGATTTGGATATAATTTTTGCAATAATTTTAAAAATAGCATGTATTCCTTTTCACACTATATAAAAGAAAAACTCAAAAGGGATCAACCACCTAAATACAAGAGGTAAAAGTTGACATCCTTTTTTTAGGTAGTGGTTTCTCATGACACTGAAAGCTCAAGTAACAGGACAAAAAGGATAGGTTAAACTGGACTTCACCAAAATTCGAAGTGTACGTACTTCAGAGAGTACCATGAAGAAAATAAAAAGACAACCCACAGAATGGGAGAAAATTTTTGCAAATTATATAACTGATTAGGGCTCATGTGTGATATGTATAAAGAACTCTTACAACTCAACAATAAGGGACAACCCAGTTAAACATTGGGCAAAGGATGAATAGACAGTCCCTAAAAAGATAGAAAAATGGCCAGTAAGCACATGCTCAGCATCACGAATCATTAGGAAAATGCAAGTCAAAACAGCAATGAGATATGACTTCCTACCCACCAGAACTTCTTATAATCCACTAATAGATAATAAGAAGTGAGGATTTAGAGAAACTGAAATCCTCATTCATTGCTAGAGGAATATAAATATTGCAGCAGCTTTGGAAAACATTTTGTCAGTTTCTTAAAGCATTAATCCCAGGGCGGTTCCCTGGTGGTGTAGTGGTTGGGTTTCAGCCTCCGTGGCATGGGTTCGTTTCCTACTCAGGGAACCAGCAACAACAAAAAGTTAATCCCAGAGTTGCCACATGACCCAGCAGTTTCACTCCTAGATATATACCCCAAGAGAACTGAAAACATGTCCACACAAAAAGTTATACGTGAATATTCATTGCAGCATTGTTCATAATAGCCAAAAAGTGGAAATAGTCCTAACGATTGTGAACTGATGGATGGATAAACAAAATGTGACATCTGTACGATGAAATATTATTCAGTCATAGAAAATCATGAGTTGTGAATACTTACTACAACATGGATGAACCTTGAAAATAGAATTCTAAGTAAAATAAGCCGGACAAAATAAGCTGTATTTACATGATTCTATTTGTATGTAATGTTCAGAATAGGAAAATCTGTGGAAGCAGAAAGCAGATTTGTGGTTGCGGGGGTTGGGGAAGGAGGGAACGGAGTGACTGCTAATGTGTCCAGGTGTTTAGAGGGCGAAAGGGGCAGTCATGAAAAGCTAGTGGAATTAGAGCATGGTGATGGTTTTACAAGCTTACGAATGTACTAAAAACCATGGAACTGTGCACTTTATAAGGGTGAACTTTATGATACGTGAACTTTACCTCAAAGTGGCTGTAATTATTAAAGTACAAGTAGTATCATAGGTAGTAATATGTACAGTCATTTTTATATATGTTACTGTTATTCCTATACTTGCTTTGAGAATAATAAATTTGATTTCTCTTGCAGCAACAAAATGGTTCAACAAGTTCCAGAAAACATCGATTTTCCTGCCGAAGAAGAGAAAATCTTGCAATTCTGGTTGAAATTTAATTGTTTTCAAGAATGCTTAAAGCAATCAAAACATAGGCCAAAGTATGTGAATTTCTTTGGTAAAGGTAGAGCTGTAAGAATAGTCATTTCTTAGACTGAGTTCCATTAAGGCAGAAACTTTTTATTTACCTTGGTATTCCCAGAGTCTCCTAGTCTATATAGAGTGGGTACTCTCAGTAGAGATATCCATTGAGTGAATGAGTTTTTAATTAGCATAGATTCCATTTCTATGAGAGTTCTTTTGACTAGATTAACTTAAATATTTTAAGAAAATTCAGATGTTAAAAGCAGAGCAGATTTGGGCCTGTTGTTGAATAGAGTTTATATATCACCCTCTTCCTTTCCGCTTTTCTCATTATCACTACCTCATTTAAGTATTTACACTAGTAGTAGTCTTTTGTTAGGGTACTCCTGCCTCTGGTCTCCATTTACCTAAAGACCAGTCCTTTCTTTAATTATGGGTTTTATCGTGTATCTCATGTGCTCAACAACTTGATGAGGTTGCCTTATTCAGCATCAGGATGAATAACTTGGGTTACATCATTTGGGCTCGCCAGCTCTGCCGTAACTAGCTTTTCTGAAGGCAAAACCTCCAGTAAATATCTAATCACTTATATCTGAATTTCCTGGTCTCAATGCTTTTCTTCTCCCTGAAGACTCTATTGTCATAGGAGCCATCTATAGAAAAATGTCCTAGATTTTTGCTGCCTGTTAAAGTAACTTAACATATTTTTATTACCTCTGGTAGGTTTACCTTCTATGACGGGCCTCCTTTTGCAACTGGACTGCCTCACTATGGACATATACTTGCAGGGACAATTAAGGACATAGTTACAAGATATGCTCACCAGAGTGGGTATCATGTTGACAGAAGATTTGGATGGGATTGTCACGGCTTACCTGTGGTATGTGTGAGACACACATTATATGATGAAATTGAGCATTCGATTTCATCATATAATGTGTTAAAGTATGAATTTTTTCTTTTTTTTTTTTTAAGAATTATTATGTATTCAACAAAGTTTGTTCTTGTTTTTTTGTTTGTTTTTTTGTTTTGTATGTGGGTGGTTCCCTGGCTGGGAATCGAACCCAGGCCACAGCGTTGACAGCGCCAGTGCCGAAGCCTTAAGCCACTATACCACCAGGGAACTCCCTGAATTTTTTCTGTAATAGACTTCTGCTTTATTTTTGTAATACTGTTTATAGTTCATTTTCTTTGTGGCGATACTGAACTGCATTTGTTTCATTGGACAGGGTTGTTAATAATCTTACCGTAATTTTCCAGGAATATGAAATTGATAAGATGCTGGGAATTAGAGGACCAGAGGACGTAGCCAAAATGGGGATTGCAGAGTATAACAGTCAGTGCCGAGCAATCGTGATGAGGTACTCTGCCGAGTGGAAGGTGTGTTGTTATTTTCAGTAGAACTAACAGAATTTTGCATCTAAATGGGCTTTGAATAGATTATGGTCCTTTGTGCTTTGATAATGCTGTCAAAAGTAAGAACACCATATGTGAGGTTGTGACAGGAGATGTCAACCATGCTTTTTAAGAGTCTTTCACTTCCACCTCCAACCCTGTTACTTAGACTGTAGTGTATGCTGAAGCCTCTCTCCCTACTTCTGTGTGCGGATTGGTCTTTCATATTTAATCTCCCACCTACCCACAGCATATGACAGAAATCATGTTCTAGCAAATAGATTAACTTGAATGTTGTAATAAAAAGTGCAGATGTTAAAATTAATTCACCTTTGGGCCCATTGTATTGTTATTTGACTCCTGTCTTGCCCACTTCTCTTAGTGGTAGAGCTGCCACAGGTGGTGCCGTGGAGGCAGCTGTGAGGGGCTATCAGAACCCTCTTGTTCTTACGGGCTTAGGGACAAAGGTCCTCGACTCCCCACCATCCTCCCTGGCTCCTAGGTCAGTGTGTGTGCAAGCTTACAAACGTGTCCTGCTTTTATTTTTTTATTTTTATTTTTTGTCTTCTCCATCTTACCACTTTGACTCCTCCACCTTCCTGTTCTTTAGAACTCCCTGTTCTGCCCATGGTATCAGGCTTCCAGGCTTCAAATGGAAGTCCTCAGAATCTCGTCAAATGCCAAATCCCATCAAGTCTTCCTCTTTTGTCTAGTCATTTATTTTCCTTCTGCAACTTCTCCTGGCCTCTCACCTGCCATTGTCTCTCCTTCTGTCACCATCTCCTGGTTGGTCTCTTGCTCATGTTTTTTCCAGTTCTCTCTCCCCAGCACTGTGTTCTTCTCTGCTTAGAACACTGAGTGGCTTCTCTTCGTTGGTGAATAAAATTTCACTTTATCAACCTGAAAATCAAAGTTCTCAATTTTCTCCTAACCTACCTTGCTTTAACTTCCTTGCTGGTCACCACTAGGGAAAAATCCTGATGCTTATAACCTGCATGTAGGTACGTACTAGTATGAAGCGTTCCCTACACCCTTTAGTAGCCACTTCGCAGCTAACACCTTTAGTAACCACAGTATAATTATCAAAAGCAGGAAGATAGCATTGATACAATACTTTAGACCCTATTTAAATTTAACTGGTGGTCCCATTAATTTTTATTTTTGAACCAAGATCCAGTTGAGAAGCACATACTGCATTTAGTTGCCATACCTCCTTAGTCTCCTTTAATCTGGAACATCCCTCAATCTTCTTTTTTTTTTTTTTTTTTTTTTTTTTTTTTTTTTTTTTTTTTTTTTTTTTTTTTTTTTTTTTTTTTTTTTTTTTTTTTTTTTTTTGCTTTTTGGTATGTGGGTAGCTCCCTGGCTGGGAATCGAACCCTGGCCGCAGCGCTGACAGTGCCAGTGCTGAAGCCTTAAGCCACTACACCATCAGGGAACTCCCCAATCTTCTTTTTTTTAAAGCCTTTAAGTTTTTATTTTTGTTTGTTTTTTGTTTTTTTGTAGTATGTGGGTAGTTCCCTGGCTGGGAATTGAACCCAGGCCGCAGCGTTGACAGCACCGAAGCCTTAAGCCACTATACCACCAGGGAACTCCCAACTTCAATCTTTCTTTGTCATTTATGACCTTGTCACTTGTAAAGAGTACAGACCGGTTATTTTGTAGAAAATCCCACAACATCTGATGTTTCCTCATGATTCAGTTTAAGTTTTGCATTTTTGGAAGGAATACTTCAGAAGTGATGTCATGCCTTTCTCAGTTGGTCGCATCAAGAGGCCAGTAATACTGATGTTTCTCATTGGTCATGTTAATTCTGTTCACTAAGGTGATCTCTGGTCACCTTTCTTCATTGTAAATTCAGAGTTTTCCCTCTAAGAAGTATCCCGTGGGGAGATTATTTGCAAATATCTTGTTTTCTTTTATACTTTAATCTTAGCATCCATTGATGATTTATGCTAGTGACAGTTACACCTGTGGTGTTTGCCAAATGGTAGTTTTGGTAGATTTTTATAAAGGAACATTAGTACTTATAAATAACATTATCTGCATATAGGATGAATGCCGAAAAAACTTGTTCTTAACCTTACGTGGTGTATTGATTGTAATGTAGATTTACTTGAACCATTGATTGTTCTGTTTTCCCAAAATCATTGTATGTGGTGATAATAGAAGTAAAACACATTGATGTACAATAACAAATACTATTCTCTACTAACTCTAATATTTATTTTTTTTTAAGTCTACTGTTACCAGACTTGGTCGATGGATTGACTTTGACAATGACTATAAAACTCTGTATCCTCAATTCATGGAGTCTGTCTGGTAGGTTCATTTGAAGTTATAAATATAAATAATATTCTGTTACATTGGTGGAGAGGTGCTATATTATGAGTCAGTTTGTTTTCAGGGGCAGTTATTTCCCTGAAATCTTTGGGGATGGATTTGTTTTGGTTTTGTTTTCAAAGACTTAAAGACTTTATTTTCCTAGAGCATTTTTAATTTCACAGCAAAACTGAGAGGAAGTTAGAGATTTCACATATGCTCCGTGCCCCAACGCATGTATAGCCTCCCCCACTATCAACATCTCCCAGCAGAGTAGTGTGTTTGTTAGAATTGAACCTTCACTGACGGATCATAGTCACCCAGACTTCATAGTTTACTTTAGGGTTCACTATTACTGTGCATTCTGTGGTTTGGGGCAAATCTTCAATGGCATATGCCCATCATTCCAGTATCATACAGAGATCTCTATTTTAATTCAATGAATTTTGGATTCTAGATAGGTAATGAGATTATACATAAATTCTGTCGTATGTAATGGTCCCAGAAGATCAAGCAGCAACCTGTAATCAAATGCGTGAGTATTGCTGCATCAGGACACACGATCGATTTGTTCACACAAAGCAGAATAAGGAATATAAATGGCCTGATAACAGTTAAAGTTTTTGGTTTTTTTTTTCTTTGCCAAATTCATACAAAATTTAGGGACACTCGGGTTTCAGAGGCTTGTTTGCATTTTAAGGAATTAAATCTCAGAGATTGTTCACTTGAATTTTATACTGAGAGAAGGTGTATAGTTCAGTCACTGTTCCATAACAGTGTCATAATGAGTTTTGTTGCTTGTTCTTACTGTTACAAGATAACTGTTGCAATGCCAGTCTTTGTAGGTGATTTAACTTAACCTCCTACTGTTGGAGACGAACTCCGGTGTCACAAATAAGTACTCGGAGATTTTTAATATCTCAGCAAGGCAATTTTTACTTCTGCAGAAAGGTGCTCAGTTGCAGGCTCGAACAAAAGCTGCGAGCACCCCGAGTGGAGGGTCACACACCTTTTTATACCTAACGCAAGCTTAATTAAACCTGTGTCTTACCCTCTTGCCTAGGGCTTCAGACCTCACACTCTTAACCTTACCTGATTGGCTATTTTATATTTTTTAACATTTCATGAGTGGGAAGGTGCAAGGGAGAGGAGACTAAGAAATTCCAAGGCAGGCCATGTGACCTTGGTGTAAACAGGATGAGTCTGGAAAGAGGATAGGGACCTGCTCTGAGGTGGATTCCTACGGTGGGTTTCTAAGGAGGAAGGTTATGCCCTTATTTGGAAGAAAAGATTTACATTCCTACACTACTATAGTCTAAGAATCATTACATATCATTAGTGGCACTTAACGGTGTAAAATGTCCTCTGTATATAACTTGGGCCTTGAGGAATTCCTGCTTTTATTAATTATGCATAATTATGGGTGATTTACAAAGCTGTCTTGTGGATGCACTTTCCTTATAACTGCACACTGTGGCTTTTACTGCCTTCCTCTCTACCTGCTCACATTTCTGTTTGTCAGGGCCCATTGCACACGCTGACCCACGTTCTCTGCCTTTGAGGAGCTAGATACCCTGGAGCAGTTCTCAGACTGTTTGACTCTGATGTGCCCCTGTGGACATAGCTCCAGACCCATGTACCCAAGGGTAGAAGCTGATCACATTCTCTGACGTGCCAGGGACTGGGACAGGGGCTTCCCATTCCCTGAGCAGTTGGAGTTCTAATGATTAGAGCATTTAAAAATAGGGTTTGTGTTAACCACCTGGAAAAGAAGTTATTGTTTATGTTCTAGGTGCAGGCTTTTGAGCACTTAAAGGTGGCTACTGTAATCAAGAAACAGTTCTTGATTTTAATGGATTTAAATTGAAATGAGCACCTATGGCTAGTGCCTACATGTTGGAAAATACAGCCCTAGGTTACACTGCTTACCTTACACATAACATACTGAATTGGAAGACAGGTTTTAAAGCCTCTTGGTGTTGGAATGTTAATGGTCCTGAGGAACAAGATGGCATGTAAACAAGGCACGTAGACCCGTAGACCTGGGTGAATATAAATAGTGGGAGATGCCAACATGTGTGATGGTGGTCATTGAGACTGAGTCATGCCTCTGGGACATGAAGTAGTTCCCCATGAATTTTCCTAGGTGATCCAGAGAGTCCTGGGATTGGTTAGGACCCCATTTGGGGTGAAGGCAAGTCATTGTGACTTGCCTGAGGTAGCCAATTTTGTGGCTCTTAGGCTTGAAACTGGATCTTATGATATCAAATCTAACAGTCTTCCTCTGGTCCCCTGTGAATGTCCTTGCATCAAAGTATATCATTTAAGATTGAATTTAAACTTGGGGGACGTATTATAAAACATCACTTTTTGAGCTTTATTTAAAGCCAAAGGAATAGCATGAAAAAATAAAGTTTTCATAAATGTATTATAGCAAAGGGGAGAGATTAATACTACATTTATTATGACAGGCACATAGGAATTGAACTATAAAGATTAATTTTAACATGGCATCAATGCGTTCTGGCATCCACTAGTCACCACAGGAGAACCTGGGATGACTGTTATCATGGACACTTGCGGTGTCTTGGTACCTTTAGCTTAGAGCAACATCTGTAAGTATTCAATAAAAGATTTTGATACGCTGTAGGAGAGATACTGGATCCTAATCTCAGTGGTTTATACTTAAGTTGGCTTTGTAAAACTGCCCTTTATAGTGAAATTTAAGCAATACACCAGGAAACTTAAGAAAAACAAAAACTTAAATTCTAGCCCTAGTTGAGATATTAGTGAAAATCTATTTTTTTCAACATCCCTAAAAAATGCACATAAGTACGAGAACAGTCCAGAAAGTATCCAGCCATGGAATATGAAAAATCCAGCATTTATGGCTGAATTTTTTCTGGACAGCCCTCACACAGTTTCACATAATTGCAGATTAATTAAATTTACATTACTGTATAATGTACTGTCAGTTAACTTTTTTTGGTCTATGTTAAGTCAGGATCGTCTTTCTCTCCCAGCAAATACTAGCACATTTATGTCTCCACAATGTCTAATTGGACTGATCTGTTGAAATTGACCAGCTAGTCTTCAAGTTGAAAGAGATTGTGTTTTCACATTTTTGCTTGACACAAACTCTGAACACAAACCAGCATTAATGTTTGAATTTTTGGGAAAGAATTTTTATTGTATAATTACTGTAAAACTTTCTCTTTACTTGATAGGTGGGTCTTCAAACAACTCTATGATAAAGGCCTCATTTACAGAGGTGTGAAGGTCATGCCCTTCTCCACGGCGTGCAACACTCCACTTTCCAACTTTGAATCCCACCAGAATTACAAGGTGGGTACGACATCACTGGGCATTATGTTAGGTCTCTGAAAGTTAGATGATTGTGCAGATCAGAGTAACTGGTGCCAGTGTGAATTGTTAGCCTGGAGAGTCTTGTCAGTTTGATCATTTCTTATTGAATGCGGGCAGTGTTGTCAGTTCCTGAACCAAGGTTCTCTGAATGATTGAAAACAAAGGACTTTTTCCCCCTTGAGATTTGTGAGTGATGTGTCTTAATGAGATAGGTTTTACTTGTTTTGACCATGTATTTCAGCCCTGCCCTGTTTGCTGCTAGTCAGTGTTTCACAAGGGTTGTTGGTTTGTGTGATTTTTATGCCTCATCTGTGACCTCATAGTTCATTTATTTGTTCAAGGTATTTGGAAAAAAATCTGATTTGGGACTACCGCAGTGTTGTGATCTTTTCTGTGATGAATGGAATGTCCTGCTGTCCTTGGTATGATGGAAGAGTTTAGGCCTGTCCAATGGTTCCAAAGCGCAGTGCTTTACCTTACCTAGACACACAGCAAAGGCAGCGAGTCTTCTGAAACTCTCTGATCGCTCTGTTCTCTTCACTCCCTTGGGAATTCTTACTTCATGGCTCATATTTGGAAATTAAGTTATTAAAATTTGGATTCCAAAAGCATTTCTCATCTTACCAAATGCTTTCATACATCCTATTTGATCTTTGCAAGTCTTTGTGAGGTGGCTGTGATGATTCATTCCGTTGTTTCCTAAATACCCTTCTGTGAGCACAATTATTTTTTTAACATTACCGCAATACGATTATCACACCTAAAATAATGTCAGTTACCCTTAATGCCAAATACTTTATAGTTCTGTGATCTCTGGATATCATCAATGTCCACATTTGTGTTTATCTCAGAGATATCGTATCTTTTGTCCCTCTGTTAATTTTAGTTTTTTTGGGTTTGTTTGTTTTTATGGGCTCTCAGGAAGGTTCATACATGGTTATAACTGTCTTTTTGGTCTATATTAATCTATAGGTCTCCTTTTCCCTTTCTATTTTTTTTTCCCTAGAAAATTACTCTTTAGGAGACAGATTTTTATCTGATAGAGTTTTCTGCAGTATGATTTTACCTGATTACATCTTCATGGTCTGATTTAACATTGTCTATATTTTATGGAAACCAGTACTTCATTTTAGTGTTTGTTTTTTTTTCTTCTTTATATATGTCATTAATAAAGGTCAGTATTTGTTTATAGTTTTTTGGTGGATGGTCAGGGGGAGGTAGTTAAAATTTATAAACAATTAAATGCACAAATCTTAAGTGTACCATTTGATGGGCCCTTCACAGACCCAGGTGGAGCAGCCATTACACACCTGGGTTGTACGGTACAGCCTGGTGCTCTGCAGTGAAGGAAGAGTAATTTCTCTCCACCCTTCTGGGTTCTTGGCTAAGACATTTATGTAATAGAAGATTAACAGGAGAAAAACAGAAAAGTTTAATAACATAATGCTTCCTTCATACATGGGAGACACCCAGCAAAACTAAGTCACCTGCCAAAATAGCTGAAGCCAGCACCTTACATACCTCATTCAGCTAAAGACAGAAGACGGTGGGTGTGAGGGTCAGTTATGGGAGGTATTATTGCAGTTTCACAGATGTCTTCTACAGTGACTAAAGTTTCTGAGAAAGGAGAAGCCTTTACCATGGAGATGTCCCCCTCAGTGTAAATGTCTTTCATAAAGGTAGCTTAAAGTATTTTAAAAATATATTTGGGATTTCTTGCTTTATATTTTGTTTTTGTAAATATGGCAAATGTTTTTTAAAAGCTTAGTTTATTCTGAAAATCCATTTATTTTATTATTTAGGATTAACTCCTTTTTCTTCCATGTCTATTGTTAAGCATTTCGTAAGAGAATACTTACCTCATTTTATTTCAGGATGTTCAAGATCCTTCAGTATTTGTCACTTTCCCTTTGGTGGAAGATGAAAATGTGTCTTTGGTTGCTTGGACAACTACTCCCTGGACTCTACCTAGTAATCTTGCCGTGTGTGTTAATCCAAATATGCAATATGTGAAGATTAAAGGTAAATTTGAACTTAGTTGCTTATGATTGGTATGGATAAGATAATTTTGACATATTTTGGGAAAGAATGAAATGCACATTTCTTTTTTTTTTTTTTTTTTTTTTTTTTTTTTTTTTTTTTTTTTTTTTTTTTTTTTTTTTTTTTTTTTGGTATGTGGGTAGTTCCCTGGTTGGGAAGCAAACCCAGGCTGCAGCATTGACAGCGCCGAAGCCTTATGCCACTATACCACCAGGGAACTCCCCACATTTCTTTTTGGAGTAGAAATAAAAGTTTTTGAGAAAGTGTTATGCAATCAGAAAAATAACCTCTGAAAGAGTTTTGGTTTGTGTGGTTTTTATTTTCATTTGTAATCTGTTAAAGAACAAAATTTATCCAAGTCATTTTAGGTCTACTTGGCTTGTAAGTGGGCAGTGTCACATCTAACAACCAGAAGGGTGCTCCTAGGGGTTGTACAGAACGGAAGGTTGTTGTAGGAAGAAGGGTCGGGCAAGGGAGCTATGAGGAAAAGGAAAAGGAGTATAATCTTCTGTGGGGGAGGGCAGTAAATAGCAGGGCTGTTGAGCATGCAGATTGCCTCTTCTTTCTGTGGGGGTAGAGGGAATGGATGGAGCCCATGTGAGATTACCTAACACAAACAAACTTAAAATAATACACAGATAAAAAAGTAAAACTTCCATATGATTTCAGATTTTAATAAACTTGCACATCATGCTCCTATTACAGATGAGGAACTGGAGAGTTAGAGAGGTGGCAGCTCCTTGTTATCAGGGAATGTTTAAGGTGTGTTTTTTCCAATGCCACCAAGCAGTTTCTGCAGTTCAGGTACTAGCTATCTGGAGTTAGCATCAGACCCCACAGGTTGATGGCTATAAGACCCTCCCCACCCTCACACCCCCCACTTCAGACCCCAATCACAAGTCCACAACCTCCTCCTCAGGTTTGATTAATTTGCTAACATGGCTCACAGAGCTCAGAAACATGGTACTTATTAGATCACCAGTTTATTACAAAAGGATACACATACACTGCCACATGAAGTACATCAGGTGAGGTCTGGAAGGGTTCCGAGCACAGGAGCTGCCGACCCTGTGGAACCACCAGCCATTTGAGGCTACGTGGCTCACATCACTTATGAAACTAAGGGTTTTAGCAGCTCTACCAGGAACAGACTATGACCAGATGTGAATTATATATTATACATCCAATATCAGAATCAGTACCAGACCTTGACTTCGTGGCTTTCAAATATTCCCTTGTAGAAAGTTAACCTAGTCTCAATGAGGCCTTTTCCAAAAAGACTGATCTGAAAAAGGGGTATTAATACCTTTAGTTTATGAAGGCAGAGGAAGCCAGGGAAATAAGAGAAAAACGCGAAACCAGAGAAGAAAAAAGTCCGCCTCATGTGACAATCAGCTTGACCCACGGCAGCTTTGGCTGGCAAGCAAAAACATTGAGAACGGAGTGGGAGAGTATTGGGGGAGTCAGAAAACAGGTGTGTTTATTATTATTTAACTATACCTTGGGGGTGAATAGGACCAAGAGTTGTTTTCTTAGGATCCCTGCCAGGAAAGGACACACAGAACCTGCCTCTGGTTGCTTCTCTGGGCAGTTCATTCCCGTCTGCACAAGTGCCTATGTCAGTTGTGAGACATGGCCTTTCAGGGATAAGGACAGCCTTTGAGGCCTTCTGGCTGAGATTTCAGTCATGTCCTCTGCCTGTACCTTGTCCTTGGTCGTCCATGTGTCCTGACTTTTATTAGAAAATGTAGACTACACTTAGAAAGAAGACCCTGTGAGGTCAGACCTGGTGATTGGCAGAATTACTTATGGCACTTTTTTAATGTGTTGCCAAGGCTTTTATAGTGATTCATAGATATTCATGTTTCTTAAACTGAATGTATATCAGCCTCTAGTAAGTTCTTGGACACATCATATTTTATAGTTAGGAGTTGAAATTAGCCTGTTTTTTGTAAGGCAGTTTGTCAGTGTCTATTAAATTTTAAGTGTTTATACATTTGTTCCAGCTTTTCTGTTCCTAGGGTAGTATCTTCCAAAGACATTTCCAGAAAGGGTGGAAAGGTACATGCAAGGATACTTATTATCCCAGTGTTTTTAGTAATAATAATTTGAAAGCAACTTAAATGTCTAATAGTAGTTGACATGTTAAAAAATAGCTTGTACTTCCATTAAAATAGAGTACTATAGAGCTGTCTAAAAGGATGAGAGAATATAAGTGTCTAACCATGTAATATGAAAAATGGAGGCATTTATGGCTGGATTTTTTCCAGACAGCCCCAAATATTGAATTATATCCATAATTATTTTTAAAAATTACTCATTCACATAATATGAGGGCATTCTGGATGGAGGTAATATAGGAGTCCCAGAAAGAAAAAATAGAGTGATGCATGTCTTCAGAGTAAGCCGAAGTCTGCCTGTCACTGAAGTCACTTTTCCCATTGCTTTTATAGATGTTGTCAGAGGAAAGTTACTCATCTTAATGGAAGCCAGATTAGCAGCCCTCTATAAATTGGAGACTGACTATGAGATCCTTGAAAGGTAAATATACAAATCATTGGTTTGTGCATTTCTGTGTCTTTACTTTTATTTATTTATTTTAATATTTGTTTGTTTATGTATTTAGTTTTTTTGTTTTGTTTTAATTCTATTCATTTTTTTGTATGTGGGTGGTTCCCTGGCTGGGATTCGAACTCGGGCCACAGCGTTAACAGTGCCAGCGCCGAAGCCTTAAGCCACTACACCACCAGGGAACTCCCTGTGTCTTTACTTTTAAAGAGTAAGACGCTCTGTTATCCAAAAGCTGTGTTATTCAAGTTTAGTGTTAAGTATTAATACCATAATTTTTAAGTTTTAAGTGCTAGTGCGTGTAGGTAACATGTTCCAGTATTAATGACTAAGGAGCAAGTAGACCAGAAGGAAATGGCGACTTGATGTGACTGCAGCTTCATTTCTTTGACAACTTAAACCTAACTGTGAGCTTCCCTTTCTCCTCTTCCTAGATTCCCTGGTTCCTCTCTCAAAGGCAAGAAGTACAGGCCCCTGTTTGACTATTTTGTGAAGGTGAGCTTAGAGACCTCGGCAGCAAGGGCTCTCCACAGCCCGTGTGCACAGTGTTTGCTACCCGTAGTACTGCTGTCCCCATGGTGGTCCTGGTATATTGTTGGCATGGGCGTGCCTGAATTCACAAGTCTTTTTTAGTATTAAAGAAAATTAAATTCTATTTGTATTGCCTTCCTGTTCTGATAATTAAAACCCTACAGGAATTTAAAAAATACTTTTCTCGAATTACATAAGTAATCACTTACATTTAATAAGATTATATCTATATATTTTTGTTGTTTATAGCCTATATATCACCCAGGAACACAAGCATTCGTTTTGTTTTTTCTTTTACCAATTAGGGTAGTGCTGAGCATAAAACTGTGTGAAAGTAAATGGAGTTGAATCTGGGCACCACAACGGGGCTCGGGCATTTAGTCACTTAGTTTCCTTAGGACCCAAAGCTATCTTATGTGGTTTCTTTTTTTTTTTTTTTTTTTTTTTTGTTGTTCCCTGGCTGGGAATCAAACTCAGGCCATAGCATTGAGAGCACTGAAGCCTAGCCACACCACCAGGGAACCCCCTCATTTCTGACAACAGAGTTCTCAGCTGTACTTGCAAACCCCACCATGAACACAAGAACGAGCTCCGCAGGAATTTCCTGTTGGTTCTTATTGCTAGGTCTTAGAGTGAAATGGTGAGCAGCCCCCTCAGACGTGGCTTTCCACGTTATGTAAAAATTCTGTTCTGCTGAGCATAGCATTA
This sequence comes from Lyroderma lyra, assembly GCA_004026885.1. Classification (NCBI taxonomy): domain Eukaryota; kingdom Metazoa; phylum Chordata; class Mammalia; order Chiroptera; family Megadermatidae; genus Lyroderma; species Lyroderma lyra. The sequence continues at coordinate 17,122 of PVJL010004850.1, forward strand.
CCTGGCAGAACCTTCTATCTCAGCCCAGGAAGGTAGAATAAATAGGTCTTTAGCCTTATATTTATTAACTTGACTTTATTTTTGTTGCAGAGGAAATCAAATCAAACCACTGTTAGAGAGGGTAGAGTAAATACAACTTGTAGCTCTTGGCTCCCCAATCTTGTTTCTATCAAGGCTTGCCTTTTACAACTGAATCACTTGAGCTGATCTGGCAGGAGAAAAAGAAGCAAAGCATATGCAGTGATTGAAAATACAGTTGACCCTTGGACAAGGGTTTGAACTGTGCGGGTTCACATAATACAGATTTTATTTAACCAACAGTGGATCGAAAGTACTTTTTTTACATTCCCCAATTGCATATTGAAACTACGGTTTTCCATTTACAGTTGGTTGAATTCAGGGATCTGAAAGGCCACCTGTAGAATCAAAAGTTACACTCAATTTTTGACTGCATGCATGGGGGTTGGGGCCCCTAACCCCTGCCTTCTCCAAGGGTCATCTGTATACCAGGAAGGGAGTTGTTTAAGGACGATATTCTGAGACTGTATGATAAACTGCATGCTGGGAGGTTGGGGGTTGGTGTTCAGGAGAACTATGAAAGAGCCCAGTTTGGAACTAAAGAAGTTAGGAAATTTTCTCTGCAGATCTACAGATAATTATTTATAAGTGATGAATCATTATTCGTGGAATAATGTATAGCATTAGCATGTTTCTTCCCAATTTGAATTATTCTGTCATGTCTATTGCTGAAAATAATTTTGCATGTTAAAAGTTTTTTCAGGCTCTGCAGACGTACTAAGATAATAGTATGTTACGATGGTGTTTCATCCTTCAAGCCTGCTGACATTTCCTTTCCAGTACAGGGAGCGTGGCGCTTTCACTGTGCTTGTTGACAACTACGTGAAGGAGGAGGAGGGCACGGGCGTTGTGCACCAGGCTCCTTACTTCGGAGCTGTGAGTAGAATCAGTCTTGCAAGTGTATTTGTAAGGAGTCAGTGTCAGTGGCCATTGAGTTGCCATCGTGTGTGCATGTGTGTGTACGTGTGTGTGCACATACGCGTGCGTGTGTGTGTGCACATGCATGTGTGTGCTGCACTCAGCTCTCTTTTTTAAGCCATGAGGTCACCTTTGCCGGCTCACTGTCCCCAGGGGTGGCTTCTAAAGCTAGCATCTGCAATTCCTTTTCACCCTGAGCTCATTTCTTGAAGTGGTATGCTAAATTCTGCGTGTTGCTGCATGTTTAGTCTTTCATAAGGTATGCTGTATTTTCATGCATTCATAATTTACATACAGTACACTTTATTCTTCGCAGTTCTGTGAGTTTTGACAGTGACTCAGTACTACATGATCTGAGGGGAGAAGGTGACCTCTCTTCTTAAAGCTATAGGCGTGGCTAATTTTAAATTGTGCCCAGAGTGATTTTTCTAAAAATGTAATCCTTTAAATGTAATTTGTATATGAAAGAAGGGTGTAGGGATTAAGGGCACATGTTTTAGCAAAGCAGACCTCATGTTAAGTCAAAGCCCTGCAGTACAGGCAGTCCCTGGGTGAGTGACTTGTCCTTTCTGGGTCTCCTTGTCTCCTTTGTAATGGGGTTAATACCTGCCTGTCTGAGACCTGCAGAGATTGGATGGAATCTTCTATGAAGAGTGGTGAATACCATGCCCGACCCCATAGCATGTGCACGGTCACTGCTGCCAGTGTAGTATCCACTGGTGACCTACAAGCTCCTCTCATCTTGATGATTCCGTCAGTGATGGGGGTGGTGATTTAGTCTGTTCCTATTCGTTATTTTGTTTTCATATGTAACCTGTGCAGAGATTTTTATTACGGAGATCTTCAATCCAGAATAGAAAACACTACACTAAATCCTTATGGTCACATCATCCAGCTGTGGTAATTACGTTTTGGGAATTCTGTTTTATCTGTCTTGTCTGCTTCCCTACACCCCGCCCCCATGTCTTTATTTTGTTTTTGTTTTTGTTTTTTTTTTTTTTTTTGCTTTTTGGTATGTGGGTAGCTCCCTGACTGGGAATCGAACCCAGGCTGCAGCACTGACAGTGCCAGCGCCGAAGCCTTAAGCCACTACACCATCAGGGAACTCCCATGTCTTTATTTTGACTGGAGGGTTTGGAAGCAAATTTTCAACATCATATGATTCATCTGTGAATACATTTGTATATGTCTTTGATTGACAAGGACTTTCAATATAGCCATCATGCCATTGTTAAGGCCAATAAAGTTAACAATTTCTTAATACCACCTACTAGCTGGTCAGTATTCAAATTGGGTAGAAGCAATTTTGATACTACTATTTATTCAGTTTTAGGAACCAGTTGGATTTCAGTTATTTGTAATAGTTTTAGGGTCAATTGGTGTGGAGACTGCACTGATACTAAATAATAAAAAGATAACTTCATGATTTTGGACTGTAATTTAGGTGTTTTTAAAAACGTATTTGTCATTTACTGTATTAATAGCTCATGTATCTGTCCTGAATGTCCAGCAGGTTAATATTATAGAAGATCAGATCTTTGAACTGCAACCCCTTTGGTAGAGATTTTCTGAAAAACCTGCCATGTGGCATCTTGGCCAGGTGCTATGCTCTGGTCTCTGCGAGTCTGTACTTAGGTCGCACGTGACCATGTTGCACATGACAGGTCTTTCTGGCTGCATTCAGGAGTGCTTCTCTTAGCTGGTTGAAGTGGGTAGGGCTGTTTGATCTCCAGTAAGTACTTCAAATGCCTCGGCTCCGGGGCGCAGCTTGTCTGTTGCACAGGTGCTCTTTGGATCTTTCTTCATGGCCGGGATGTCACTGTCTTTGCTCTTAGCACAGCCACAAGTGGCATCACACCAGGGAGCCCCTCAGCACCGTCATAGTGGAACACAGGCCCATTGGGAAGCATGCTTGCTTTCCATCTTGTCTTGGAGTCAAACCAAAGTGTGGTTTCATTATTCCACCTAAGACGGCCCCTTTAATTTTAGGTTCGGGCAGTGTTGCACAGTGATGCAGACGTTGGACTTGAACCAGGCTCTTTGGTTATGTGAGCCTTGCCGCATTGCAGCTGAGTTACTTCTGAGTGCTACAGCTTCCTCATCTGCAAAGTGGGGATAGTTGCTGGTCTTCGCCAGGGGAACACATGGTTAAAACCTAGTGCACCAGGAGCCTTCTTCGTAGCGTTGTTGTGAAGATTAAGTGAGCTAAGTAGTCAGATGTTCAGAGCATTGTCTGATGTAATGTTTCCTGTGTTCATTCTAATTTTTGTGAACACTATTGAAAATGTACTCCTGAAGCATTGTGTGGTACCTGGGGCCCAAGTGACTCAGTAAAGTGAACACTTGGCATGTAGATCAGTATTGTCCTTTCAGATGCTCCAGGACAGGATGGAGATCCTTATGTCAGGCATCGTGCACTGCTAAGAGGGTTATACCTTGCACTCGTGTGTGCTTCTGTTTGTGCACACTTGTACATGCATGCACGCTGCTGTTAGAAATCAAATGTGATTTGAATGCATTCGTTTGTCTTGTCTTTTTTCTCACCTAATGGGTGTTCTCACATATTGGGCTCTGTGAGGTGACTGCTGGGAGACAGGGCTGGATGGTCTCCTGTCCCACTGTGAGGCACTGCTGTTCTCTGAATATCAATTACAATTGATTATATTTATTTGTCAGAATGCTGAGAAGTCCGGTAAACCTACCACCTTGCGCACACCTCTCTTGCCCCACCCACACTTACACTGTTTTATTTTCCTTCCCACCTTCCTCCTCTCCCCAGGATGACTATCGGGTCTGCATGGACTTCAACATCATTCAGAAAGACTCGGTTCCTGTTTGCCCTGTGGATGCTTCAGGCTGTTTCACAGCCGAAGTGCCGGATTTCGTGGGACAGTATGTGAAGGTCTGTGACTGTGACGCAGAAGGATGTTGCTTTCTCACACTTATTTCATTAATCAGTTCTTAGCAGGTAGCTCCCATATCTGGGATTTTCTTTCCCGGGAAGTTGTTTTTGTTTTGTTTTGTTTTGTTTCAGCATGTAAAATCAGGGAAGATAAATGGGTATTATCAGCTACATTGCAAGGTCTAGTGTCTTCTGTGGACGCATGCTGTAGTTTCAATCACGGGAACTAGAAAAACTGGGCTCTTATTTGTGACTCATGAAACAACCTTTTGACCTTAGGGTAATCACTGCTGAATGAAAACTTCCCTATCTTGAATGTATGGAATATACTTAAAAACTGTGAAATTACACATGGCTAAAATACAGACCAAGTATTTTTATAATACATTTGTTATTTGTGCCTTTTACTCGTAGTAAAGGTATCCAGACATCAGGTCTTAGTAATCTGCTTAATTATATTGTGTTACTAAGCATTGTAGGATATTTTAATGGCTCAGTTCTCATTTTTTTAACAGGACGCTGACAAAAGCATCCTCAGGACCCTGAAAGAACGAGGCCGCCTCCTTGTGGCCAGCACCTTCACTCACAGCTACCCTTTCTGCTGGAGGTGAGAAGAAGGAAGACGACGTGCGATACACTTATATGTGTTCCCATCCCATCCGCGTGCGGTCCCCATCGCATTTGTGTTCTTCAGTGTTAGTGTTTGGAAACTGCCTTCTTGTTTCAAGACGAATTTTATAAAGGCATACAGCTATTTGTTCCCATGGGAGTTGAGTGGGAACTACAGACGTAGAATGTACAGAGAAAAACCCAGCTCCTCCCCCACTGTGTCTGTCCCCTGGGGTCTCCTTTCCTACTCACATGCAGCACTGCCCTTCTGACACTTCTGATCACCAAAACGAGCTCCATTTTCTATCCCTCTCCCTTCCTAGGAGGGTGGGGGCTGGGCTGACAATGCTAAGCTTCTGTTGTGGCTTGTCCTTTCTGGTAACCAGCTCTCACCCAGGGACCCACCCCAAGTCACCTCATGGAACAGAGGGTGCTCCTATCAGACAGGAAACTGAGGGTTTCTGGAGACCTGTGTGAGGAACACAAGCCTAATACTCGTGTATATATATGTAATTAATATATATGTATTTTTCTATTATCTCACGTATACAAATACATTTTATGTTGGGGTCACATTTCTTTAGGATGAGCTATATCTGTAAAATTTTCTGATGGAAGTTAGTGAGAATTATGTGATGTGAATGTTAGTACAAGATGATTGTAAAGATGTGGGTGAAAATGGAATGTTCACTGGCACTGTGTTCTGTCTCCATACTTCATCTTTGTGAAGTTGGCATCATTTTTTTAGATAGCTGTCGCACACTAGCAGAGTGATATTTTCCTTGTCTTTCTCTTTTGTTAGCATTTGCTTTTCTTGGTATTGGGAGGGAGTGATCTCAGTGAGGAGGGGCGGTCATCTTCCCCTGGGCGCCGTACTCCTCAATCTCACCAGCTATGTTGCCTCTCTGCCTCCCCAGGTCTGACACGCCCCTCATCTACAAAGCAGTGCCCAGCTGGTTTGTGCGGGTGGAGCACATGGTGGGCCTGCTACTGACCAACAATGACCTGTGCTACTGGTGAGCAGGGGGACTGATCTTCATCATGTCCTTCGTCGTAGAGGGAGGGGGCACTGGTTTATGCCTCCCCTACATCATCGTAGCTTCCACAGCCATCTCTCACTGCTTGTTATAATATGGCTGCTTTTCATTTTGTGTGTTTAGGAAAACAAAACAATTCAGTATTATGTAACCAACTAGCATCCTTCTTAGGATAAGGCATATAGAGGAGCTTTTCAAAAAAAACCAGTGGAAATGAGAAACTGCTGTTTATTCGATGTACGGAATGGAATGACTAAAGACAATCTGGCTGTACTCAGAGTTTTCCTGCCTTAAATAATAGTTGTTTTCAGGGTTAATGTTTATTTTAGATGTACCTACAAAGGCCACTTAAAATGACAGTTGTGGGTTGCCCCCCTCCACGTTGACCCTTGAACAGCGTGGGTGTGAACTGTGTGGGGCGATGGGAAAACACCTGCGTGTGAGTGGGCCCCTATACTTGGCCCCGTGATGTTCAGAGTCATCTGCACCATTTCGATACTTGCTGAGCCTCTTGCATGCGGTGTGTCCTGTGCAGCTGGCCTTGTGGGTGAGCACTCTGGACAGAGAGGCCTTGCTCCTGGATAAATCTGACCACTGAGGTGTTCTGTCATTCAGCCTGTGGGTACCAAATGAAATGAGGCTAAAGCTGTACATTCCAGAAAAATGTTTCTCACTGAGCACTGGAGGGTAATCATTATTTCCTACTTCTTGCAAGAACCCAACTCGACTTAAAAACTGCGTTTGATTTTGGAAGAAATGGGAGAATCTGAGGCAGAAATGGCGATAGCTTTCTGTGTTTCCTAGCAAAGTGATCCAGTTTCCATAGAAAGAGCAGTTTTTCCATTTTTATACCTGGCAGCTCTTTCATTGCCCTGATGTGTGTTGTGCTAGGCATGGAATATTAGTATGGTGGCCTGTGGTGGGGGGTGCATGCCAATAAACTGACGTTAGTAATACAGGACTGTAACCATAGTACCCAGGAGAGGAGGGTGTTTGGGAACCTCCTGGGCCCTAGCAGCCTGAAGCTTGGGAAGATCCCTGCAAAGCCCCACCTCTAAGGCTAAGGAGCCCTTTACCAGTCAGGCAGTGGAAGCTCAGAGGGCTGAGATGGTGACTGAGGATAAGGAGGAGCTGCAGGGTGAAGGTCATCAGGCAGTCAGATGAAGAACTTTCCTGATTGTTAGAGCCTTCAGTGCGATGCCCCGGGGACCGCAGGTGAGCCTGGAGAGGCAGCTGCCACCCAGCTCCTGAGAGCCTAGCCTTTTTGGACTCGTTTTGTGGGTGACTGGGAGCCTTTCCTTGTGAGTTACAGTAAGTGCTGTTGTGCAGATGACCCAGAGACTAGATCTGAGGGGACCAGGCTCATGAGCATCATGTGCCTGGTCAGAGGACTGGCATTCCTCCCATTGGAGAGCAAGATAGGGAGGCATGTTTGCTGTGGGGTCTCCTGTGAAAGAGCACCTTGGCTAGGATGAATCACAGCTGTTACAGCTCCTGTGGGTCATCTGTGCTGCCGTGCAGAAGGCAGTCTCCAGCCGTGAGCTCAGCATTTCCAGAATGTTAGTTCACAAAGCATTATGCGAGGTTTATGCATGTCTCATTTACAAACTTACTTACCCATGTTCTTCCTGATTGTGTATCGGACCTGTTTATTGCAGGGTCCCAGAGTTCGTGCGAGAAAAGCGATTTGGAAATTGGCTGAAAGACGCACGGGACTGGGCAATTTCTAGGAACAGATACTGGGGCACCCCCATCCCGCTGTGGGTCAGCGAGGACTTCGAGGAGGTGAGGTGGCAATGTTTCCTTGGGTCGACTTCTGTTGAAGCCTTTAGTTCGTGCCGTCTGAACGTGGGGTAGAAGAGAGTATGGTTTCTTTTTTCTTTGCCCCTTTCTTACTTCATCTATTTTTTTCCTCATTGCTTCCTTAATCACAACATAAATAAGGGCATGTTCTTAGGGCTTTAAATTTATTTTTACTTTACTTTTAGTTTAATACAATTTTTAAACATTTTCCTCTGTGTAAAAGTGAAGCATATAATTTGTATTTTTCTCAGGGAAACCGCACATTAAATTGTATGTGTTGCTCAGATCTTTTTCTCCTTGTTGAGTTGTTGATGAACAAAGCAGGGACTCCAGACCCTGTACTGTGTTGCAGCGTATTAAACCTTTCTTATAGCAATGAAAAAAGAAAATTTAAATTATACAAACACTGCAAACCTTAACCATAAAATCAAGTGGTTGTGTGAGTGAGCGTGTGTGTCTATGTGTGTAGTACTGTAGATGCGTTTCCGTGGTGGGAACTTCTGTCCAGCACTGACAGCTGAGAGCATTAGCACAGCATGAACCCCAGCGGCGCAGGGACCTAGAAGACAGCCATGAGGGGACTGCGTCAGAACACTGCTCAGGGCTGATCAGGGCAGAGAGATTGTGGGTGCTCAGGCAGCACGCATCCCTGGGTGCACGTGGCCCTGTCCCGTCAGCCCCTGTGGGAGTGCCCAGCCAGGCCCGTCTCTCAGCCTCCTCACCTGGACACAGTCCTGGCATCTTGTGTTATGACTATTTTGATTCACCACAATAATTCAGTTCTAGCTTTGACTTGGGAATCTTCCAGATTAAAAGCCAAATTCAGGTGCCATGATGAAACTGAGATGCCGGAGAGTAATAGTTAAGGCATTTTATTTCTCCTGGGTATTTTTGGCAGAGATTTGGACATAGCGATCCCTCAAGAAATCCTCGTAGGGGGCGTTCTCTGGTGGTGTAGTGGCTTAGGCTTCAGCGCTGTCAATGCTGTGGCCTGGGTTCGATTCCCAGCCAGGGAACTACCCACCAATTAAAAAAAAAAAAAAATCCTCATAAAGATGGTGACTATAAATGTTTAAAATCCTCTCTGTAGGGCCTCCCTCTGATAATAGGGGTAAGTAGCAGGGAAATGAAGTCCACTTACCTCTTTGGACAGTAACCTGCATGCAGTCGTGTGAGGGTTAGCCATGTTCGTGATAACTGCTTACGTTTCTAAAACTAAATGGGAATGTTGCAGAAATTAACTCTGGTCTTTGACTCTGAGGCACTTCTGCTTTTTAACTTTGTTTTGACAGGTGGTGTGCGTTGGCTCAGTGGCAGAACTTGAAGAACTGTCAGGAGCAAAGGTCTCAGATCTCCACAGAGAGAGGTCAGTTTCTGAATATTTGGTTTGTGTCGGTTCTGTCCTTCAGAGGATCAGGCTGGGCCCATACCTGTTAGGACGCGGTCTCTGGCAGATCACAGAGCTGCTTGTGGGAATCAGACACTGGTTTGCTGAACTGCATTGTTGTTGGTGACTTATGTCACACTGAGGAAAGGTTACCTCTGTCCTAGAGGGCAGTGTCCGGCCTCTGGTTGTCACCTTCCAGGTCCTCCCTGAAAGCCTGTAGTGACTACCGACATTTGTTGGAGATGCATGTGCAAGAACTTGTCAGGACGTTGTGTTTGCACTGGCAGTTAAACTGCAAGTCTTGTTGTGTTTAAAGTTAATAGAAATGACTGCATTTTTGTTTACTAGCATCGACCACCTGACTATTCCTTCACGCCGTGGGAAGGGGTCGTTGCATCGCATCTCCGAAGTGTTTGACTGTTGGTTTGAGAGTGGCAGCATGCCCTACGCTCAAGTTCATTATCCTTTTGAAAACAAGAGGGAGTTTGAGGATGCGTTTCCTGCAGACTTCATTGCTGAAGGCATTGACCAAACCAGAGGCTGGTATGTTCCTTATTCTTTCAGGTGCTTTGTGGGTTGCATTTAATTGAGCAGTTATTTTACTGAGCACCTAGCATGTGTCAGCTGTGCGCTGGCGAGGTGGTGTTACATGGGACAGACTCTGCTCCTGCCCTCTGCTCCTCACCACCCAGCAAAGCACTGCAATGTCCCTTGAGTGGAATCTCTTACTGTGGTATGACTGTAGTTTTAGAGTTTTAATTGTTTCACTAACATCTTAGAATTTAGAGATTTGTTTTACTGGAAGTTTAGTGATACAAATCACAATACGCATGTGTGTTCATAGCTTGTTTTCTTCTAGTCATTTACTTAAGTGTTTAATGAATATTTACATAAAAGATAATGGGCTGTGTGCTACAGATTGGGGGGATACTTGGAAATGTGCTCAGAGTTAGGCTAGCTTTACAAAATTAACATTTTTACTAGTAAAAGAAATCTAGACTAAAAACAAACACGGGGAGATTTTGGCAGGTTTTATCGGTGCCTTAGTTAAAGCAGTACCCTCCTCTCGGCAGTGTTAACACGAAAAGGTGAGTTACCTTCTCTCTGTGGTGAGCTTGGCTGGCCCAGGTTCTACTTACACTGTTATTAGTAATGTTTCTGCAGAAGTGTTTAAGGAATGTTGGTATCATTTTCTGCTTTTACAACTTAAGGGAGCCATCACAGACTGATGGAATTAGAACTTTAATGCTTTGGACCAGTCCCGTTACCTGTAGGAGCTGTGAGGCACAGACCCCTCTTACTTAGGTGGGGCCAGTGGACTCGCTACTTAGTTGTGTCTCTGAGGAGTGGTGCCGTCTGGCAACTGTGATCAGTGCTTGTGTGGGCTGCTGTGTGCGTGCAGCCTCCCTCCACTTCCCTGTGGTGTGGGCTGCCTTTGCTTGGCACCAGAGTTCTCCTGAGCTGCCTTAGCCGAAGCACTGTCTGGGCAGGTATTTATGTTTGACTGGGTGAGGCCTCTGTCCTCTCGGTCATGCCCTGTGGTGGTTGTCGGGGGCAAATCAGGTTGGAGATGACAGAAGAGCATCATCCCCCAGGATAGCTGCTGGGGGAGCTGCTGTCCTCGGGGCAAACAGGGTGGATAAGCAGGGGAACAGCATACGTGTTACCTAACCGAGGAAAACGTTTCCTGGGTTCCTGTGGTGTGTCTTTAGACTTTTGGATGGGAGTACTTGCAGCTTTATTTGTTGTCACACTGTCCCATGTGACCCTGTGCTAACGGAGACACACATCTCTGATGTTCAGCCTTGCATTTTGGGGAGGTCCCAAGGGGCCGCCCAGCGTTGCCCTGCTCTGCCCGGTAGCTGTCCAGCTGGCTCCCCAAGAGAGCGATGGTATTGTCCTGAGCTGTTGGGGGTCAGTACCTCCCTTCAGGCCTTTCCTTGCTTTCAATAAAGCACATTTTTTCCTAATGAGAAGCTCTGCAATGTTTCGTCTGCAGTGAGTCTGTGTGTGATTTTTCAGGAATCCCGGTAAGAGTCTAATGCCTCACCAGAAATAAGAACCTTTGCTGTAAGTGATTCTCACAAAGGGGAGGAGATCTAAAATGTTCAGCAAGTGGGCAGTCTTGTCCTCTGCTTGGTGTCCTTTTCTGGGTGTTTAGAACCATTCCTTTGTCGATTTCTTCCAGGTTTTACACCCTGCTGGTGCTCGCCACAGCGCTCTTCGGGAAGCCAGCGTTCCGGAACGTGATAGTGAACGGGCTGGTCCTCGCCAGGCAGGTGCCCTCCCTCATGTGATGATGGGCCCGGTTCCGGTTGGGTCTGAGCATTGCTGGGCCTGGAGGCACTAGGAGCGCCAGTCTGCACACCGGCTGCCCCCTCTGCTTCTGTTTCTGCTGATCTTCCCTTGGTACCCGGTCCTGTGCTGGGTGTTTGCCCACCGTCGTTCGTCTCCACACAGCCCTCCATCTCAGGAGGGGACCGGGTGGGGAGCTAAGCTATAGAGGAGGCAGAAGGGCAGGACTTTCCTATGATGCTTCCAGTGACAAAATAGTATTTGTCATCTTATGATTTTATGATGTACTTTTACTTATAGCTCAGTTCATCTGTACTGGGCCTTTAAGATAGGTTTTTGTTCTCTTTTTAATATGTGGGGAAATTACGGGTTCTAGAGTTTCTATTATTATACGGCAGTCTTATTTTTACTCCTGCTTTTAGTCACTAAAAGTAAAATCATACATAGAAGTGTTTCCGTAGACACCCTGCTTTATGTGCTGGTAGCAGGAGGATGGCACCCAGCACTTAAGGCAGCCGCGTTGTGAACTTTCACACAGCTGCCCGCATTTCATCCCCAGAACTATTTGAAATGAGATCTTTAATTACCCACTTCTCACATTGAGGAGTCTGAGGTACAGAAAAAGTAACTCGCCCAAGGTCACACAGCAAGTGTGTGGTGAATTCACGTTCTGTGCCCAGGCAGTCTGGCTCTACAGTCAATTTTTAATTGAAATTGTTATTGAATTGTAGATTTGTGTGCAGTTGTAAAAAGTAGCAGACCCCTTGTGAGCTCTGCCCAGTTCCCTCCCCTCCACGGTGGTCACGTTTTTCAAAACTCCACATCCTCCTCACAGCCAGGATGCTGACATCCCGGCAGTCGTGCTCAGACCTCCCCAGCTTCCTCGGTACAGTGTGCTGGGTGTGTTTGGTTAGTATAGCTCTGTCTCCTGTGCAGGCTACTGCATCTGCCGCCAGTCAAGATTCCACACCCATGGGACCCTCCTCCCGCCCTTTCTGTAACCACGCCCACACCCTCCTGCCCTTTTGTAACCATGCCTACCCCTCCTGCCCTTTCTGTAACCAAGCCTACTCTCCTGGCCTTCCACCCTCAGCCCAGCCCCTGGCAACCAGGCCTGTCCCCATCTCGGAATTGTGTCATTTGGAGTATGTTCTAAAAATAGAATCGTGCCACATGTAACTTCTAGGGGTGGGCTTTTTTCGCTCAGTGTCATTGCCTGGGGGTTCCTCAGGTACTTGTGTCCACAGTTCCTTCTGCTTGCTGAGCAGTGTCCTGTGGTGGGGGCCACCCACAGTTCACCTGCTGAAGGACGTCGGGGGTGTTCATAGTGTTTGCTGACAGTGAGCAGAGCTATGAACTTTGTTAGAGGTTTTGCATGAGTGTAGGTTTTCATCTCTGGGATAACTGCGGAGCCTGTGCTATAATGGTTACACAATGATGTCGTCCTAAAGCTTCTCCATTATTCAGAAGGAAGCTTGCCAACATGAGCAAAACAACTTTATTGGTGTGTCTTCACATCAGCTTATATGCTATTTGCATTTAAAAAATTTCAGTTGTAATAATCTGTAACCACATTTAAAGATAAATTGTTTTGACTTATTTAATTGGCATCTCCCTTTCCTTTTCAAGTGATGGCCAAAAAATGAGCAAACGAAAAAAGAATTATCCAGACCCGCTCTCAGTCATCCATAAGTATGGAGCCGACGCCCTCAGGTACAAACCAGCGTCTGCCTCGTGTGCGTGGGTCCTTTCTGCATCAGCCTCTCATTCTGTTACTCGCATTTCTTAGCTTTGGTTTGTAGTTAGTCTTTTTTAATGTATCTTTGTGGTAGGGAGGGTTGCCTTTGTGTGGCATTGACTTTAAACCTCCAAGGTGGTTTTCTGAGTAATGAACACATTCCCAAGTCCGGGTCTCTTAGAGGACAAGGGCCAATGTTGGATGTCACTGGACAGCCTGGAACTCCCAGGCCCGTTGCCAGCATTTCTGTCTCTCCCAGTCTAAGGAAGGCCTCCATCTTGTTGGTCTTATATCATTGATGTCAGTTTTGTATTTCATCCTCACGTTTATGCTCGAGCAAATAAAAATCAACACGAAGAGCTGTGAGAGGATGTGAGCGGCTGCTAGAAATATTCATGGCCGTGAACACTTGAGTGTGCGCCCACCCCCCTGTGCCAGCACAGTGCACAGCTGCTCTCCGGCCTCTGATGCCTGCATGCGGTGCCCGTGGTCCTGCTGCATAGCCCATGTGTGTGCTGAGACGCACGCAGGGCAGCCTCTGGGCTGGTCCAGGTGCACATTCCGGTGTGGGGTTACATCTCCCTTTATGATTTGATAGGTCTCACATGTGAAAGTAAGAGCGTTGTCAGTTGTACGTACACCCTGGAAAAGTGGTTGTAATTGTCCCCTTTTGTAGACAAAATGCTCCCTTTGGCGTTGTCCTGTCGAAATATCAGTGACGCTCGGTTGCTTTGATGCTCCTCTCTGTGTACTTCCTCCTCCAGGTTGTACCTCATTAACTCCCCGGTGGTGAGAGGGGACAACCTGCGCTTCAAGGAGGAGGGCGTGCGTGACGTCCTCAAGGATGTGCTGCTCCCTTGGTACAATGCCTACCGCTTCTTCATCCAGAACGTGCTAAGGCTGCAGAAGGTGCGGCCGCTGCTGAGGGGCACAGGCGCTGGGTTTGGGCCCCTGCTGAGGAGGTGGGGCTCAGGGCTGGAGCCAGACCATCTGGGAGCCTCCCCTGGAGAAGAGTGGCATTGGCTGTTCCCTCCCCACGTGGGCCTGTGGGGCGTGGTGTGGGGAAGCCAGTGCGAGCTGGCTACTGTCAAAGCAAAGAGCGAAGACTGTGCAGGCTGCTGCGGGGTGCTCGGGACGCCACACGTGGGTGCGTTCTGGCGGAGACTGTAAGCAAGTGAAGTTCTCATTGGTTGTTAGGATGTAAAGTAATGGCGGTGACTTACTTTCAGTGACCTGCTGGCCCAGGAGCCGCCTCCCCTGCCCCACGGACAGCTTTCAGGCAGCCGGCGGCATCACCCTGTGCCTGCCTGTGCTTGGAGGACTCCGTTTGGGCTCAGGGCCGAGGTACTGCTCGTCTTTGTACCTCCAGCATCTGACACGTGGAGTTGTTTAGTAAATTACTGTTGACGAAACGTGTAGTGTTACTCCTGAAAACGCTTTGAACGTCACATGCCAGCAGTCAGGTCACTTGCTTCCTGGCTGTCCAGGTCTACGAGCGAACCTTCCCAGGAACATTTTCCCTGTGAACTGAGCACGGCAGACTTCTCGGGGCCGATGGTCCTTAGGCAGGTCCACCTTGCAGGCCTGTGCTGGTCCCTGGGAGTAAGACACAAGCTCCACCGTCAGGCACATGCACTAGCCCGGCAGTGGTGCTGAGACAGGTGCAGTAGGCCTTCACGATCGAGGGAGATTTTGCAAAGGAGGAAGGGCTGGGCGGGAGCGCTCTCGGTGGCGTGAATAATGTGAGCAGAGGCGTGCATGCCGAGTGCTCGTTCTCAGTCGTCCGGTGTTGCCAGTTTCACTGTCTCCATCCTCAGATTCAGGGTAACTAAACCCTGTGCTGACTGGCAAGGTTTTGGCATATTCACAATTCATAATTACTCTTTTGTGCAGAGGAATCAGTTTTTTCCTAAATTGTCCTTTCTTCACCCAGAAATATAATTCACTAATTGAGGGCTTAATGTCCAATGTATAGAGCTTATCTGAAAAATAGTGCTGAGAATCAGAAATTTAGATTGGCAATAGGTCTGGGGCTTTTGTTGTTTTTTGGGTTTTCTTGTTGTGTTTTCTTGCTTGACTATTTTCAGTTTAAGTGATTTTAAAGGTTCACTTCTTTACATTAATTTCCTTAAAGCATACAGAGTGTCCTCATAATTGTCCGTTACTAGGAGGAAGAAATTGAATTCCTCTACAATGAGAACACGGTTAAAGAAAGTGCCAACATCACCGACCGGTGGATCCTGTCCTCCATGCAGTCCCTTGTTGGGTTCTTTGAGACGGAGATGGCAGGTGTGTCTCTCTCTGGCCGTCCTCCCAGGACTAAATCTTTTCAGGATTGCTGTTCAGATATTTAACTTCTTATTTATAAACACAGTAGAGGAAATTTTAAGAGAGACAGAATAGTAGATGAGTAATTGTTGCTTTTAGCACTCAAATATAATTGTTTGTTTCTTTGGTAGTTCCCTGGCTGGGAATCGAACCCAGGCCACGGCGTTGAGAGCGCCAAAACCTAGCCACTATACCACCTGGGAACCCCCAAATATAATTTTTCTGAGGCTTGATAGTTGTAGAAATGTGCTGGTCCTAGGCCTCAGGAATTGTGTCAGGGTGCCCAGCAGCCTCAGCCCTCCACAGGTACCACAGGCCCAGTGCTGGGTGGCTGTGGGCTCAGAACCGTACTCTGCCACCTCTTCCCTGGGGACCCATTGGGTAGTTTATGAACTTCAGTCTCTTGCTATGAAAAGTGCCTGGTTAGAGGTCATGTATGTAAAGTAGCTGGTGCT
Source organism: Lyroderma lyra (assembly GCA_004026885.1). NCBI lineage: Eukaryota > Metazoa > Chordata > Mammalia > Chiroptera > Megadermatidae > Lyroderma > Lyroderma lyra. The sequence goes on from PVJL010004850.1 coordinate 32,672, forward strand.
CAGTGAGTAGTACTTGCTAATAATACATTTTTATTTATTTTCAGGACTACTTTAATCATTCAATAAGTAGTCCCTGTTCATTCTAGAAAAATCAGGAAATTCAGAAAAGCAGTCACGAAGTCGACATTCCCCACAATCATCTTACCTAACAACCATGGGTTTAGTTTTCTAGAGAGTGGAAAAGTAGGTTAGGTTGGTTTCCTCGAGGTTGGAGATAGAACGCCCTCCTGGGAAGGGTCCCAGTGCACAGCCGGGCGCTGGGGCCTGCCTCCTCAGTGCCTGTGGTTCCTTCAGGGTCTACCACGTAATGAGGGTCATGGGCTGTCAGGCTATTAGAAGTGAAGCTGGACGTGTGTGGGAGGCAGACTGCTGCACGGGGCACATCTGCTTTTCTCCTGAGCGACAGGGACTGTGGGAAAAAGTGCCAGGGACCATTGCCTGGGGCCCAGCCATCCCATCCTGGCCCACCTGGGAACTAGAGGTGAGGGAGGGCCAGCGTGAGAGGCCAAGCCCGGTGTGCAGCGAGTGAGGCGGGCTGCAGACCCAGACTGCTTGGGGCAGTTCCCGCTCCTGCCAGCCTGTACCCTCAGCGCCCTTGCCAACACGGAGTCCGACGTGGCGTTGTTGAGGAACCTGCTGCTTCCGTTGGTGGTCCCAGCCGTAGCTGCTGCTGTTCCCCTCATCGCGTGCCCCTTTTGTGTGGGCTTCGTTTACTCTGTCGGCTTTGAAACCGGAACCCCAGAACTGGCTTCCTGAAAGATGGAAAGTGTATGAAACCTAGGAGTAACGTGGGCCTCTTTCCTTACAGAGTGGGCCTCTGGTCACAGAAGGCAGCTGTCTAGGCCCGTGGCCTGGGGCGTGGCCCTCCAGAGCCTCACTCTGGTCTGTTAATTGCCGCAGAGAGCAGCTCTGCTCCTGGCAGCTGCTCAGTGTGTGTGTTAGACCCAGAGTTTCCCTCTTTGCTAATGTGAACTGTGCTCTTTTTGTGCAGCGGAGCATCAGCTAGAGGGAAGGTGAATGGGAAAATCCCTGACATGAGCCTGGGTCTCAAATAAGGAGACCTAGATGTTCTCTCTTTCCTGCTCGCCCTCCAAGTTCCTCAGAGGGGCCTTCAGATCCTTCTAGTCCTCCTTCCATTCCCTCCTGCACTGTCTGTCCTTGGCTAAAAGCAGACCTTGGATTATTGGGGGTTTGGTTCCAGACCACCACAAGAAAGCCAAAATCCAATTCAGAGAATACTGCATTAAAGCAAGTCACACCAATTTTTTGGCTTCCCCATTGATACAGAAGTTATGTTTACTATACATTCAGTAGCATTATGTCTAAAAAGACCATCTATATATCTTCATTAAAAAATACCTTATTGCCTAAAAATGCCCCTTGGCATCTAATTAGAGCTCTGTGTGTGTCCAATCTCAGTTTAGGTATAGGGGCTTATGTGACGCTGCAGCATCGCATGACTCCAGGTCCTTGTGCCCGCGGGGTTGTGTGGTGGCAGCCGTGGCCTCTCAGTACACATACGGCCTTTCCATTTTCTCACTGCCTGTGGCTCACAGGCAGATTTGTGTGCACCTCCCGACACGGGACGGCCACGTAGTACATGCCCAGTAGGTGAGTGGTTGTCAGCACTGCACTGTGGTGGCCTGGGATGGTCGGACTCCGTGCTCTTCTCTTGTGCCTACCCCTTCCCCAGGCACTGGGTGCTCAGCATGTTCTTGCGGCCGTGTTGATTGGTCTTATTTTCAGCTTACAGACTCTATACCGTGGTGCCCCGCCTCGTCAAGTTTGTGGATGTTCTGACTAATTGGTATGTCCGAATGAACCGTAGGAGATTAAAGGTAAGCCTGGGCTTGCTGTTAGGAAACAAAAAATGCAGGAAGAATGACAGTGGAGGGGAAATGAGCATAGCCAAAAGGAAAAGGGACATTTTCAAGTGCTTTCCGTTCCTGAAGCTGCCTTCTTCCTTTCTATGTCCCTCATGTATTAACTGTATTTACTGCCATTTGATGGAGGGGGACCTGTAAGTTCTAAATATCCACTTGCATACTTTCAGGACATATTTATGGACACGTCATATTGAAGGGAAGGTCTTGGGGCCGTGCAGTTCAACTGTGCAGACCTCATAAATTCAAAGTAAATTTATGCAAATATTTTCAGCTGTGGTCTACAGAGGGTACCTCCTCACTTCCACCTCTGGAGGGGCAGTTACTTGTTGACAGACCCTTCCTTAGGCCTGATGGGGATTCAGGATGCATGAAACCTGGGTCCTGTCCCAGGACTGAAGCCATGCGGAGGCAGTGGTGGCAGAAGACAGGAAGTGAGGGGTGCCCACATCGTAGGCAGGCAGAGCCTCCCACTGCCCATCCGTTTGCCTTCAGGTGTGTTCATGATGAAAGCCTGTAACAGAAGAGTAATTTCGTTCTTGTTAGAATGTGCTACGCACACCATCCAGGTATGTGTGTAAATACACACAACCTCCAGGGATACGCACTAAGTGCTTACACTAGTTGTCTCTGGGTAACTTAATTATGGCTGCGTTTTCTTTTTTATTCTGTTTGTTTTTCCTGCAATGAATTAATGTGTTTTTAAAAGAAATAAGCAGTGTTATCTTAGAACTGCTCTGCCTGTTGCCGGTGACCCCTGCAGCCTTTACAGCCCCTCTTTGCGGCCCATTCCTTCTCAGCACAGGCGGGAAGGAATAACTGGCCCAGGCAGGCTCTCTGCTTGGGACCCAGACCACCTGAGGTCGTGCTCACCTATCCTTGCTCTGTAGGTTTCCTCTTTTTCATAAACTTACTTGCTTCTAGCAAGTTAATGTGTTTCCTTTTTACTCACTAGGGTGAAAATGGGATGGAAGATTGTGTCACTGCGCTCGAGACCTTGTTCAGTGTCCTGCTTTCTCTGTGCAGACTTATGGTGAGATGCTTGGCCCCTTGTGAATCTTGTGCCCTGCTGCTGCCGCCTCCTCTGGCTATGCCGTGTTTGTTCCACCAGACGTGGAAATAGAAGTGTTCAAAGAAATCTGTTATCCTCTTCAGAAGTCTTCTTAGCTCATGTGTGTCAACTAAGGGCTAGGAAACCTTAGCTTGAAAAGCTGGGTGTTTTTCTTTGCTCCACTGGCATGTAAACGGAATGGCCACAGTTCTCTTGAATAACATACCTCATCTTCATTGGGTTCCTATAATTGTCTGTCAGTAACCGTAAACTTCTTGAACTGATACTAATTAAATGATATATGCATATAAGTAAACAAATCTAGTCTTAATTCCCCATGTCCTATCTCTGCTGCTGTGGTATAATGTAACAAGCCTTCTCTTTATTACTGAACACGTGGGATGCGGACCCGCTTTGCACCCAGCCCTGTGCCTGGTTCTTCACCTGTGACCTCATTCACCTTCACCCTGTGAAGCAGGTAGTGTCCCCCACTGGACAGATGAGGTTCCTGAGTTTCAGGGCCATGGAGTCCTCTTTATATTGACGGCACACGTCACTGACTCCTGTTTTTATTACGGACATCCTCCAGGATGCTTTGGGTCCTGGCTTTACCCTCCTGTGCTTCCCAGGAAGTTCATCTCTCCAAGTTCAAATGCAGTCCTTTCCCTTCCATAGAACATGTTCAGTAACCTGGTGTCCACTTTGGAGCATTTTCCTGTGTCAATCTGTAAAGTGTGTAGTTCCTGCTTCCCACTCACATCAGTGCGCGATGCTGCGTGTGAATGACATGATGTCCTCCGTCCTCCTGCAGGCACCCTACATACCTTTTCTTACTGAATTGATGTACCAGAATCTAAAAGTGCTGGTTGACCCTGTTTCTGTCCAGGACAAGGATACATTCAGCATCCACTACCTCATGCTGCCCCATGTTCGGTAAGAATCAAATCCCCGTAAGCCTCCCCTGGACCGTGGGGAGGGAAGATCGCAGCCCCTTCGTGCCCTGCCTCTTACCTGAGCTACCCTGAGGCTGAGATCAGGGCAGGTCCGTTGGGGCTCCCTTCGGGGCTAACTGGGTGCTGCACAGCAGAGTCGGGCTTACTGCCTGCTCGCCACGTGCGCCCAAAGCCAGCACGCGCTGTCATTCCCCAGACACCTCACCTCCTGTCTTAGCCTGACCTTCTTCCTCACCCAAGCAGGCCCCTTGTTTGGGGCTTTTTCCTTTTAAATCTAATCTCTCTTACATCCCTGCCTCTTCCAACCAGAGAGGAACTGATTGACAAGAAAACGGAGAGTGCCGTATCTAGAATGCAGTCTGTGATTGAACTAGGGCGAGTGATTCGAGACCGCAAAACTCTTCCAATAAAGGTTTGAGGGTTTTTGTTACATTTTACATTGCAATGTAATAATTTTGTTTTTTATTATTTTCTTAATATACAGAGCTTCCAGCAATGGCATAACTTTTTTTTTCTTTTCTACAGTAAAGCTATGAAAGACTTAGTACTAGCTGAGCCTAATTAGTTTGGAGCTTGATATTGGATAAAATCCCATTTTTCTGCCATTTTTGAGGACTGGCTGCTAAATGATCCTTTCCTTCCCTTTTCTTCTAGTATCCTTTGAAAGAAATTGTGGTTATCCATCAAGATCCAGAAGCTCTTAATGATATCAGATCTTTGGAGAAGTACATCACTGAGGTAAGACAGGTGATTTGTCTTTCTTGGTCTGACCAGACTTCTGTCCTTGAGAAGATTATTTTGATGGATACTTTTCAGTAAACCACATTTCAGTGTATAATTTATTCTTTTTATCACATGTATCTTTATATACATAAATTTAATCATCCTGAATTTTTACAATGTAATTTAAAAATGATTTCAAGATCAATGAATTTTCGTACCTTAGTTGGGTCATTTATACTTTCATCCACTTCTCTTCCCCAGAGTACTTTTTGATAATTAACAAAAAAAATGTTACTTCAAATTATACCAGTAACAATGAACACATGCTGGTTGTAACAGTTCAAGCACTGGCGTGGAGTACACAGTAAGGCCCTTCCTGTCCCATTTGCTCCTAGAAATATCATCCCCTCCTAGGGATGTTGACGAGAGTACTTCTTCCCAGAGTTGTCCGTAGCATTTTACTCACATGTATATGCATTTTTATTGATATATACTCACCACTGGTTTGGCTTGTGCACAGAGAGGATTGTGTATGGAGTCTTTAACTTGTTTTTCACTTAGAATTTCTTAAAGGACATCCCATGTTAAGACTAGACATCTACTTTATTCTTTTTGACATCTGCATAACGTTCACTGATCTGAATCATAATTTGTTTAGTTTTTCTCCTGTTGTTGGAAATTTAGGTTGCTCATTCCAAACAAAAGGTTTGTGTGTACCTTTGTGCATGTGTCAGAGTGTGGACATTGAGTAGATTCTTAGAAGTGAAGAGTTTAAACAAATGTCTGTTGTCCTCCCAAAAAGCTTTATTCAATGTTTTAAAAACAAATATATCATACTTTAAATTTAATTTTTATTTCTTTCACCAGTGATATTTAAATTTATTTTGTAGAAGATGCTAATTTTTGTATTGGTTTTTGAATTGCTAGAGAATAACTAAAGAGTTAGGTTATAAATTGTGTAATTAATGCTTGCAGGTATGGATAAAAATAGATTATATGTAAATAGAATATCTTAATTACTGTAATGAGATCCCATGATACAGTTAAGCATAATGGCAAAAGTGAACAATATCCTACAATTTGCTTCAGTCTGTAATTCCAGAATATCTAATTTTTGTGTTTCTTGTGCTATCATTTCCTGCTGCATTAATAATCCTTAACTAACATGACAGAGCCATGAAACATGATTAACTGAGTCTCCTGGTTAGTTAACCTTGTGCTGCTCTGAAATTGCTAGAACAAGTTCATATTTCTAATTCTAGAGTGAGTTGTCTTTATTTGAGCTATGCTTAACTATCTTAAGTGATTTGGACAAGAAAGATTTTTTCTTACCAGACAATTCAATGGTTTTATAGAGTTGTGCAACCAATCACTGCAATTTCATAACATTTTCATAAAGAAACCCAATATCCATTACCTTGAATGCACCAGTTTCCCCTCAAGATCCTACCGTCCCTAGCAACCAGGAATCTGTTTCCTGTCTCGGAGAGTACCTCCTCTGGACATTTCGTATAAATAGAATCACATAATACATGGTCTTTGTGTCTGACTTCTTTCACATAGCACCGAGGCTCATTCATGGTACAGCATGAGTCAGTGCTTCATTCCTTTGGATGGCTAAGTGATAGTCCACGGTGCGGATGGGTCCCTGTTTTTTATCCATTCACAGTTGTAGACATTTGGATTGTTGCACTTTTTGGTTATTGTGAATAACGTTGATAAGATGTTTATGTGCCATCTTTTGTGGACACATGTTTTCATTTCCCTCCTTTCTGTTTCATCTTGTCCACCAACCATAGGAATTAAACGTTCGAAAAGTTACACTGTCTACAGATAAAAATAAGTACGGCGTTCGCCTTAGGGCAGAACCGGATCACATGGTCCTGGGGAAGCGTCTGAAGGGGGCCTTTAGGGCGGTGATGGCATCCATCAAGCAGCTGGGCAGTGAGGCACTGGAGCGGTTCCAGAAGAGCGGTGCGTGTCTCCTCCCGCGGAGGGCGGGGCCTGCGGGGGGCTCATTCTGTTATAGCCTTTTCTTAAAGACTTTTCTGGTCATAAAAATGTTTAAGTCAAATATATGCTGATGGGAAGAGAACTGACTTTGGGTGGTGAACACATATACCTGGAACCTATATAATTCTTGCTAACCAGTGTCACCCCAATAAATTTAAAAATAAAAATAATGTTTATTGTGACTAATTTTGAAATTTAAAGAAGACAATAAAAATGACCCCGAGCCTATTACCCATCTATTTAATATAGATTGAGTGCCTACTCTCTGCTGGTTAATACGTTAGCTGCTGGGGCACTGTTAAAATCCTGACTTGCTTCCTCCTAGTTACATAGATAGAGTTATGTAATTACATTACAAAATAGAAATCACACTGTAATTTTAAATTCGATGTTTTTTACTCATTTTTACATTTAATGTTTGTTTTTACTCACTTTGCATTCTTAATTTATATTGTAAACATTTCTATGCATTAATCATTTTTAAAATGCTATTTCAGTAACTGAGTAACTTGCCTTCATGTGGATATCTGATCATGTTTTTAACCAGTCTCGTCTTGTTGGTGCTTTAGGTTGTTTCCGTTCTTCAAATATTATAAATAATATTTCAGTGAATGTTTTCACATATAAATATTTTATGGAATTGATTCATTTTGGCTAAATTTCAGATAGATGTTACTGAATCTGATGGGTATCCCATAGGTTGCTGTTGAGTTCTGTAAATGCTAATGCAGACCTAGAATGTCTCCCCTGCAGGAGAGAGCTGGCCCTCTGGGGCTCCACCACCTGCCAGTGGTGTAGGGTGTCACTGCTACCAGATGTTGCAGTAGAGAAAAAACGGTGATGACTTTCAGAGGTGTCACAATGAAGACTGGAAAATATTCCCCTCAAAAAGATGAGTGTCTTTTCAGAGAAAGGGATTTAACATTGAGGTTGGGAACATTTTTTTAAGGAAAACTGTGCCAGAGCTTATCACAGCTTCTCTAAAATATCTGGAGCCCATCTTTTGGTCTCTCCATTGGGCAAGACTGGATTTGTTCATTCAGCCAATAGTGTTAAAGCCCTTCTGTCTGTCTGGCACTGGGACTGTGGAGTTGAATGAGACGAACATTGTCCTCACCCTCATGGCACTGGCAGGTGCTGAAGGTTTATGGAAATAAATAATTGTAGTTTCGATGAGTGCTTGAAGGAAGTGAATAGGGCAGTGGGAGGTTGGAGGAAAGGGAGCTTGATTCCCTCTCTTGTCCTTGAGGGGGCCTTTCCAGGTGCCCAGGAGCTCTCAGCTCTGCTGTGGTTAGAGCTATTCTCGGCCTTCTCTTGGATGCTTGACACCCTGCAGCTATCCTGCAGCATATGGTATCTGTCAGGGCTCCCTCTGAAGTTGAAACTCATAAGCACAGAGGAGACATGTGGAGAGATTTAAAGTCGATGTGTGGTTATGGAAAATGTCCCTAATCTCCTCCAGATTGTTAGATAAAATTTATAGAACATCAGAGGCTAGCTAGTAAAGGTTGAGTCATAACTAATTTAACATGATAAATTAGTAAAATTTTTGTTCAGACTTCAAGTCACAAATCTAAGTTTACACCAGTTAGCCAAAGTATCAAAAATTTTAAACCTTGTTTGAAACCAAAATGATTACTGCAGATGGTTCTCCACCGATGAAAAGCAAAGTAGTTTTCAGCACAGAATAGCACAAAGTAAGAGTGATACCCCAGTGCTCACAGTGCAAGAACATCATCATTGGTAATCATAGTGGGCTTCCTGAAGAGGAGACTTGCCCTTCTCAGCTGTGCACACATTCTGCCTGCTCTGGGCAGGCCTGGCACTCAGGGTTGCATGCTGTCCACCTCATGCACCCCGCTCAGCAGCTAATGGAGCACACAGGCCTTATATCATGCTCTGTAGGGATGGCGGGGCTGTGTGACCTTCTGGCATGTGTCTGTGGACCTGGGAGTGTATGTGTAACAGCAGATATTGGTGGTGACATTGATCCTCGAGGAAGCATGGTGCAGTGTGAAGAAGGTTTGTTACATCCTTGACCACAACAATGGCCTGAGTCAGGGGACACGATGTCTTGAAGCCTCTGTAGCTTAATGCTGTGAAGTTTTGATGAAAAAGTGGCCCAGTACACTCATAGGGCAGCTTGTGGAGTGGGGAATGACTGAGTGACAATGGCAGTTACTTCTCCAATAGGAACCATTGTTGTGGAAGGCCACGAGTTGCATGAAGAAGACATTCGCCTGATGTACACCTTTGATGCAGCAGCAGGTGGGACAGCGCAATTTGAAGCACATTCGGATGCTCAGGTACTTTACTGTGCCCTAGAACATTTCTTCACCGAAAGGTAACGTAGAAGAGAAAGCATTTCCCTGTGCCTTTACTGACGGTGTTGACAGCTTGTCTCAGTGTTAAACAAACCAGTTACTAACTTTATATCGGCTATTCAGCTACTCTTTTACGTGCGAGGGCTGTTGGGAAAGTGTCCAGCCATGTCATACGAAAAACAGCATTTACGGCTGGGTTTTTATCCGGGCAGCCCTCATTGGCATTTCTTTAATCAGTATAAATAGACATTTTGTGATTTCTACGTGCAAGTAATTGTCCTAAGTGTTGGGTTGTACAAAAAAAAAAAAAAAAAAAAAAGGCTGTAATCCCACCCTTTAAGGAATAAATGAGTCAAGGAGACGTGAAAGTAAATCAGTCACTATTCTGCCTGATAAGTTACCTTTTAGAAATGAGTACAGAAGAGAGCTCCTGTCGGAAGTTGGATGGAGAGGTGGGGATGGTTAGGTAACAAGATGCATACGCAGTTCTGGACCCTGGCGTGAGCGTTTTCATCGTGGTGGATCTGTTTACTCCTGTCCAGACTTCTCCAGACAGACATGTAAGCTCTCCAGTGTGGGAGCTGGGGGCGTGGTGGAGTCCCTCGTGCCTAACATGCCATGTACAGGGCAAGGTGGGGAGCACCCTGTATGGAGGCCGACCTCCTCAAGCCTTTGTGCAGGTGCTTTCATTAGATGTTGACAGAACTCCTTGTGGGCAGACTGTGGTTATGAGGAAGCTAGGAAAGAAGTAAGGGGACGCAGGGAGGTTTGTAAACATCAAGGGGTGCAGTCCTTGCTGCTTTACAGCCAGTGTGAGGGACGGCCCGAAGGAGTGGCCGGCACCCACGGAGGTACTGTCCTGCGGTGGTTCCAAGCTCCATGACGTGGTTGGTGTATAGTGGCCGTGGCGGCCTGACCTTACGCACCATCCATCTCTAGTCCTGCCTTCTGCTGCTTCATGAACTTTAACATCTGATTGCGTTTCTGCAAAGGTAAATGGGATGGCGCCTAATTTACAAGCGTGTTCCCCTCTGTAATAGAGGGGACGCCGTCATTGTTAGACATCATCATCAACAACCTTCAAAACAGATGAGATAGAAAAGTAGACAAAGTTGACGAGAAGATGGCAATTTAAACTAAATCGTGTAAGAAGTAACTTGGTTCCATTGTAGAAATTCTTTTGGATCACACTGATAAAGCAGAAGGTGAAAAGAGGTCGTGGTTTAAGAAACAACAGTTGTCTGCTTTGAGGCCATCAATCCACTTGTTTGTGGTGGATCCACTGGAGAAGGTGGTGCTGCTGGGAGTGCTCTGTGACTACTCATCTCATTTATTGAAAGATGTGATGTTATTTGTCAGGGAGACAACAAACGGTCACGCGAGAGACTAACAGAAGCAGCTCCTGCATGAGGAAAGGGGAACTGCAGCTCTGCAGAGATGGAGCCCCCAGCTACCCAGGAAGGAGACGGACTGTCCTTTGTGTGAATAGACCGTGCTGCTTAGACGTCTCAGAATTCAATTATAAACAGCAGTGTGCTGGGTTAGAAGCAAGTGCTTTTCCTTACCTGACTGTCATGGTGCGCTCTTCTTCCTGCAGGTTCTGGTTCTCTTAGACGTCACCCCTGACCGGTCGATGGTAGATGAAGGAATGGCTCGGGAAGTCATCAATCGCATCCAGAAACTTCGCAAAAAGGTTGTCATACTAAGAACAGGCTGCTGTTTGGGGCTTTTGTTTTGGTATTGGGGAGGGCAGGAGAGCTGGGTAATATTAAACACTAGTAATGAATTACTGATAATTAGTCCCTAGTCTGCGGTCCGTCCAGATTGTGCTATGCAAGACATTAGGCCCTTTCCCCGCCCTACTTGTTCACTACCAAGCTCTTGTTTCTCTGACCAGGAGCTCTCAGCCGCCTATGCCCCCGTCCTCCTTTCTTATCCCTGGGGCTTCCACAGAATTATCTTCTGGGTTGAGAGCCATGCTGACTGGTCCAGGGCGTCATCAGACATGACTGGGTTGCTGAGGAAGGGCAGAGGTGCAGTCACATCATCATGGACGGCTCTTACTCAGTGGGGAGACTGTTGGATCTGGACAGAGGGGTGCTGCTGCTTTATTCAGAAGCCAAGAGCCAGGGCAGGCACACCAAGCCCATGGCCTGCCCCACCAGACAAGGAAGCCAGGAGCTTCCCCCCCAGGAGGGCTCCCACCGCCCTCCTAGGCCAGGTGTCTGAGGTCTCTAGTGCAGGGTCTGAAGAGGCCGCTTGCAGCAGAAGAGCAGGCTATTATGAGTACTGTCTCTGTTCAGAGCTTCGTGAGTCAGTTCTCGCTGTCCCTCCTTTGTTTCAGAGGAGGGCTGGGCAGGAGACTGTGACTTCCATAATGACCAGCATGAGATCGTCGGCCCTGGTTCAGCAGCACCTTACGTTTTTGTTAACAGAGTGCTTCCCTTTTCATGTTTTCTCTCTGCTTTCAGTGCAATCTGGTTCCAACGGATGAAGTAACAGTTTATTACACAGCCAAGTCTGAGGGAGAGTACCTGAATACCGTTATTGAAAGCCACACGGAGTTCATCCTGGCCACCATAAAGGCTCCCTTGAAACCATATCCCGTTCCTACGTCAGATAAAATTCTTATTCAAGAAAAAATGCAGGTGAGTTCTGAGTTGTGTTGAACTATTAAGGCACTTAGTGCTAATTTTATGATAAGATTATGTAGTCACATCCTATGTTCTGTCCCCTAGGTAGTGACTGGTACATACTCGGACCTGAAGTGCTGCTCTGGTTGGTAGTCAGGAGGGGCAGAGAGAAGAGGTCCAGAACAGCAGAGGGAAGGGAGGCAGCTGGGAGGCACGTTAAGAATTGTCAGCAGATCCCGTGGCTGTATGAGCCTGTCATATCTGAAACTAGAAATATCAATATTGTGGAGGCTGGAAATTACTGTTACAGTAAACAGCTGTTGACTTAGCAGTTAACTATTATGGTAGTATATTAGACATAAAGTTTCATTTCCTACTGGTACCTTTTACGTGTAACTACGGAAATGTGATACCAAGACACGGCCAGAAGTTGGTCTTCATAACAGGAAGAACTTCTGGGTCAGTCGGTCATCATTGAGTCACTTGCCCCTTGTCCTGTTCCTGCTTCATATGGGACAAATAAGACAGACAAGTGAGGGCTAAAAGCGACTCTTTTCAGTGGGCCACTTTGTAAGATGGTTTCATTTTCTGTTTTGCATACCTTTAAAGGAAAAAGGTGAAAAGGAGGAAAGAATGAGGGAAAAATTGTAGATCCTGACCGCTGCAGTGACGGGATCACATGTGCTCTCAGTATTGTATAGAGCTCTTGGTCTTGGAAGAAGTAGTTGAATGGGCGCTGTGTCAGATACTTGGGTCAGATGCTGCAGTGACTCAGTCACATGCTCTCATGTGCTCAGTTAAAGGGGTCTGATCTGGAAATCACACTCACCAGAGGATCATCCCAGCCCGGCCCTGCTTGTGCATATGTCAATCTCAACATTAGTACAAATGGCAGTGAGCAAGGTAAGAGTGCGTGAATTCCATGGTTTGTATTCTATTTGGTAGTTATACCTATGACTATCTTTAACGCAGTCATTACAGATTTGGTAAAATTGGATAACTTGTTCTTTTTAATTGACATCAAAATGAACCCACCAAAATTATTAGATTTGCGCTACTGGGAAGGTGGGGTAGACTTCCTTCTTCCTGTTCCTCCTACATGTAAGTGCAGCTAAACACCTGCATGTTATGTATAAAACCCAGTATGAGAAGAATGTTTTGTGCTGATCTCAGTCTGTCAATAATCAGTATTGTTGGTGGCCTAGCCCTTCTGTTTGTGTGACGATTGCAAGACACTCTTCAGCACTGACCGTCAAGAAACTCTGAGAAGATGTGGGTTATTACTTACAAAACCCGGAGCTTACACCGCACACCTGAGGGCACACAGCAAGGTCACAATGGGGCGTGTGTGAGAGAGAGTGCGCACGTTGAAATGCACACATGCGTGGGCCTGGGATTCTGCTTCTGCTTTTCTTGAGGTCAAGGGTGGGGCCTAGGGTTTCACAGACTCACTGTTTATTGGTGAACTTAAAACGTAAGAGCAGGAATTGAAGGCATAGGAAGAGAATACAACTAGTAGCCCAAGTGGTCAGTTAACTGAAATCAACCAAGATTTCTGAAACAAAGGATCCTCTGTGTGTGGAGGCCGCCTGGTTCAGCCTGGCTTCCTTTCTAGTTGTGTGCTGGCAGTGTGTTCATTGGAGAAAGCTGCCTTTGAAACAGAAGCCTAGATAATCAAAGCTTAAAGTCAAGCACTTGAGTTATAAAAAAGAAAAAAATAAAGTTAATGTCAGGGCTTAACACTACAAAGACTGTTAAGGTGGAGGGAAGAAGGTAGACCAGCTGGGAATGTTGCGACTAAGCAACTAAACACTGTATTCCCTAGGTTTTCTTTTTGCCTCATGTGTGTCCCAGACTGAGAGTTGAAGAAGCCAGCAGTCTGAAAATGTCACTGAGCAGGGACAAAAACACCCCGCAATGTCCTGTTCTCTCTAGACCAGTGGTTCTCAACCTTCCTAATGCTGTGACCCTTTAATACAGTTCCTCACGCTGTGGTGACCACCATAAAATTATTTTCGTTGCTACTTCATAACTGTAATGTTGCTGTTATGAATCATAATGTAAATATCTGTTACATGTTTTCCGATGGTCTTAGGCAACCCCTGTGAAAGGGTCGTTCGACCCCCAAAGGGGTCACGACCCACAGGTTGAGAACCGCTGCTCTAGACAAAGGGCCAGGAAAGAGGCAGCCTAGCCAGTCAGAAAACAGACAATAACTGCTCTCCTTCAGCCAAACACAACAGGATAACCCATGATCAGGGTAAAAGTACCAAGAAAAAAAATACATAAAATTGAGTGAAAAGGAAACTACAACATGTCAGTCAGTCTCTTAAGGACTAAGATTAGGGAAGGTTTCAGGGGTTCCCTGGTGGTATACTGGCTAAGCTTCGGTGCTCTCACCGCTGTGGCCTGGGTTTGATCCCCACTCAGGGAACCAACAGGATTTTGATGACTAGAAGAGGATCCAAAAGGCCAGAGTAGACAAGCACTACGTTTGCCGCCTCCCATGACCACATTAAAATTACAACTAAATTGTAGAACAGTCGGCCTGGAGAACCAGGTGAAATCTAGCTGAACAGAACCCTTAAGACTGAGGATGTGAAGAAGAAGCCATGTCAACACTGGTAGGAGGGGCAGAGGCGTGAAGCTGTCTGGCCCTACACCTGTATATGGCACTTGAGAATCGGGAGAGAGATCTCAGTCACAGGTTCCCCCCTTGGAGGAGCAGGGGACCCCAACCCCACACTAGGCTCTCAGCCCAGAGTACCAGAGCCCCGACAAATTCTGGCAGTTCTCATGAGACGGAAAGCTGAGAGAAACCCTGACGTCCTGAAATAGTCCACGTATAGACTCGCCCACAGGCACTCCCCCCGAGCTTCAGCAGTTCCTCTGGAGGAGTCAGAGATATACAGGAAGAGCCTGAGCTGTGGCTTCAGGGTGAAGACTGAAGGGACAGTTGCCATTTTCTTGTGTTGAGGCTTCCCATGAGCCCACAGGTGGGTACATCTTGCCTGTGTCAAGCCCGCTCCCACACCGGAAGTATCTGCACTCATAATAGCAAAAAACTGGAAACGACCCAGAAGTTCTTCACAAGTGATGGTTGAACAAACGGTGGTGCATTCACACCATGGAACACGACTCAGCAATAAAAAGGAACCAACCATTCATTAACGTAACCACTATGTAAACCTTTAGAGATTCATGCCAAGTGACAAAAAGTTCATTGCAAAAGGATGCATACTGTATGATTCCACTTACATCACATTTCTGAAGTGATAGAATTAGAAAAATGGAGAATGGGTTATTTGCTAGAGGTGAAGTAGGGAAGAGGAGGGATTTAGGTGTAGGTTATAGAGTACAACACGAGATTGTTGTGATCAGGCTGTTGTGTCTTGACTGTGTGAGTGTCAGTACCCTGGTTATGATCATGGTACTGCAGTTTTACAAAGAAAAGAAGTCGAGCTTGAGTACCCACTTTCCCTTTTCAATCAAATTTCACTTTTCACTTTTCCTTACATTTGTGACTTGTTAGGTGGAGTATTGCTTCTGGAAAATCCGAAAGGTGATAATAGATTGGACCTTTTAAAGCTGAAGAGTGCTGTTTCTAGCATCTTTGGGTTAAATGACACGGAGCTGGCTGTCTTCCATGGTGACACAGGTATGTGGAAAGTTGAAGGATACCTGTGGACTATGACAGGAGGTGGGTTGGTGAATGTCTTCATTTGGTATTGGTTATGCTACGTAGCCTTTGCCTTTCTGCTGACTCGGTTGGGCTGGGCTCTTGAGCGGTGCCCGCCTGCGGTGTCCCTGCGTGCTATGGCTGAAAGAACATGAGATAGCTAGGAGACGAGAGATTTAGCCCTCCCCTCTCACCTCTTAGCCATGTGGGGGATTCTGGGCTTCCCTGGTGAGTTGTAACTTTATTAAGCAAAGTGCCTGCATCTTGCTAAATCCAGGTTCTCAATAAGATAAGCTAAATAAAATGTTTAAAATCCCTGTCATGGATTTAAGTATAAGAAACACCCCTCAAAAAAAAAAGAAAAGATAGGCGGGAGTCCTTACCCCTAGCCCCACTGAACATGGTCTTTGGGAACAGGGTAGTTGCAAAGGTAAGGTGACGTAAGGTGAGCCCTACTCCAGTGTGACCGGTGTCCTTGTAAGGAAACACAGAAGATGAACACCATTCAATGACAAGCGGAAATTGGAATTACACAGTTGCAAGCAAAGACACACCTCGGGTTTCTGGGAACCTCCAGACACTGGGAAGGGGGGAAGGGTTCCCCTGCAGGTTTCAGAGGGAGCGCGGCCCTGCTAACGGCGTGATTTCGGACTTGTTGCCTCTGTAACTGAGGGACAGTAAGTTTCTGTTGTTTTAAGCCCTCTAGTGTACGAGTCTTACAGCAGCTGTAGGAAACTAACATGCTTGTTCTGTGAACCTGCATGCTCATTTTCAGAAACTTTTAAGTAGACAGAATCTAAACAGTCAGTAAATAAAGGAATACCTGCTCAACCTCAATAGCGCAAACCAGAGCAAGGTTCTGTTACTTGCCACCAGACTGGCAAAAACTAGAAAAATTTTACTGTATTTAGGGTTGTCAGGGCTGCCGTGTAACAGGAACACTGATTTACTTTTGGATTATAAATTGGTAGAACCACTGTGGAAAACCATAGCTGCCATGTCTGTTAAGGGCTGAAGAAGGGAAACAAATGTGATGTGGAAGAAACCAGGGAAGGAAAGGCCAAGAAAGGGACGAACTGAGGAAGATCTCTAACCAGAATCCACCAAGAGAGCTAATTAGTAACTCAGGGGAAGGCTTGGGTCCTGACTATAGTCTCTGGACTGGGAAGTAGGGGACATTAAGGACAGACTGGAACACGTATCTCTCTGACCACACCTAACACCAACAGTTGGGACCTGCAGAAGTAGCTTTGCATGGTCCGTGCTCGTACACCCAGGAGTTGGAAGAGCACAGAAGGCGTGTGGGCTGCTGGGTGTCGCTTCTGACCCTGTGAGTAGCAGTCTGTGAGAGCTGAGTAGTGCCTGGGGCCCCACCCACATTGACCTTTCTAACCCAGTGGCTGTAACTAAAATACCTTCCAAGTCCAGTGCACCTTTCCCTGTGGTCACCCCTAAACAGGTCAGTCAGAAAGTTCTGGGAAACTTGGCAAAGTTAAGAATAAAACTAGAGTCCTCCCCTTGTGATTCTGGCATCTATATTGACTCTGTAAACCATATCCAATTTCCTACATAGGACCACCATAAAATAAAAAAAGACACCTTCAGCTCTCCGTTGTACAACTGAAAACACACCAACCCGTTACCCAAAACTGCATAAAAAGTTATGTTATCCATTCTTAGGTGATGTCGATTTTTAGTTTGAGTCACATTTCCCCTTTATTGTCCTCTAACTTTCCTGACGTACACAGCTAACTTCTGTTAATGTAGTTAATGCTACATGGTAGGAAAGCAGGGGAGTAGAATAAACCAACTGGTTAGTATATACACAAATACACTATCTAAATGAGAAAGAAGTCGTGACTGTTACAGGTTCAGTTCTGTAACTGACCCCATGATCAGAGTTTTCATCTGTTAGGCACCACGTGTGGGTCTCAGACAACTCCCAAAGGAAGCATGAGCATTTTCCACTGAGAGATGTAACTGCCATTAAGACGCACAAGCAGCAATGAGAATGCATTTCTAAAAATGCTTTTTTAAAATGGCTAAAGCATAGTTTTGTCAAAACTATTTATATACAGGGTCTGACAATAAAGTTTGTGAACTTGCCACTGTGCGCTTACATTGGCAGTACTGTGCAAACAACTCGGTGAGGTGTCATAACCTTGGTCTATCTGTGTCTCACAGCTGTGTTCATGTCAATGTGTGGCGGTGTCTTGCTGAGTGGCATTCATTATTGTTGTTGCGTGTTTTTGTGTGCCGTCCTGAGAATGTTGGTGCTGAATTAGAGCAATGAGCAAACATTAAATTTCTTGTTAAACTTGGCAAGAGTGAAAGTGAACTCAGGGATGTGTTAGTCCAAGTTTACGGGGATAATGCCATGAAGACAGCAGCAGTGTACAAATGGATTAAACACTTTTCTGAGGGGAGGCAAGGCATCACTGATGAAGAGAGATCAGAACGGCCAGTAACAAGCAAACCAAGTAAACATCGATTGAGAAACAGAAAAATCTTAACTGAAAATCTTGGCATGAGAAAGGTGTGTGCAAAAATGGTCCCAAAGGAGCTCACCGATGAACAAAAGCAAAGGAGAGTCGGAGTTTGCCAAGACTTTTTGGAGAGGCAAGACCATGTTTTGGGCCATGTTATCACTGTGGATGAAATGGTGTACCAATACGACGTTGAAACAAAGCATTGAAGTGCACAGTGGATATCAGCCAATTCTCCACAAGCAAAAACATTCCATCGGTTCAAATCAAGAGTCAAAACTATTGCTAACCTTTTTAACTGTATTGGAACACCCTCCCTACTCACCTGATCTGGTCCCAAAGACTTTTTTCTTTACCCGAGATAAAGGAAATACTGAAAAGAAGACATTTTGATGACATTCAAGACATCAAGGGTCACACAACGTAGCTCTGATGGCCATTCCAGAAAAAGAGTACCAAAACTGCTTTAATGGATGGACTAGGCACTGGTGTCACTGCATAGCTTCCTGAGGGTAGTGCTTCAAAGGTGACTGTAGTGTTAATCAGCAGTGAGGTAGGGAGCACTTTTTGTAGGATGAGTTCGCAAATTTCATTGTCAGACCTGGTCTCATAGCTTAAGTAGGAGGAAGTTAATGACTTCAGCTGTGAATGTTCTGCGCCTGAAAGAACATTATCCTGTTATTGTTATTGTTTTTGTTATTTCTAGAAATACAAAACCAAACCAACTTACTGAGTCTTAGTGGCAGTACACTTTGTGTGACGGCAGGGTCAGCTCCCTCTCTGATCGGCAGTCCCAGCCCTCCTCTTCTCTGTCAGTACGTCAACCTGCAGCTGCTGAATGCAAACCCACAAGGTGCGTGCCTCCCCCAGCTGTGGGTTGTGGGGTGCTGGGCCCTAAGATTTCCTGTAATAGTCACCCTGCCTGACTTACGTGGGTTTCTCAGGTTGGCTTCAGTGCAGTGATTGAGAGTCCCGTGTGCTTTAGGGAGCACACACAAGCTTTCTATGTTTACTCAAGGCAACACTCTCATCATGTGACACGGTGAGGAAATGGGATCAGTTGATCAGCTAAAGTTACAGCTGAATGAAGCCGAATTGTTTAAATGCCAAAACATTTTAATTTTGAATTTTGCCTTACTGTTTTCTTGGGAATAAGTTTTGAAAACTTCCTTATTTTTTCTTGTTATTTTGGGTCCCCATTGTACACATTTGTTCCTGAGGCCTCCAGGCTCCTCATCTGACTGTTAGCCGAGATCTCTTCCCCAGGCTGCTGGTTTTTATAGTAGTGGGGTTTCTTCCCGCTCCCCCTTCATCCTATGAGATGTTTGAGGCTGTTCTGCAAACTGAGCTGCCCCACTGGTGCTCTTGAACCTCCTGGTGGCTTTCCAAGCCTTTGGCCCTCACTACCTCCACCGGAGCTCCAGTATCTGGAGGCTGAACTCTGGGATGTAATCCAGTTTGTTCTTTCTTTAGAGGGTCTGCTGGGAACAGTGGGCACTCTCCTCCTTGAAAACCCACTTGGGCAGAATGGACTCACCCACCAGCGTCTCCTGAATGAAGCAGCCAAGGTGTTCGGCCTTCGCGGCAGGAAGCTAAAGCTGTTTCTGAACGAGACTCAAAGAAACGGTGAGCAGAGTGTGGGACGTGTGTAGGGTTGGTCTTCCCTGTGTGGCTGCCTCACTAGCCATCTCGCTAGCATAGACTGTCAGGTGTGATCGAGCCCTACTATCGATAACAAAAGACACTACCATCACTTAGGAAATGGAAGGGTTTAGAGGTTCCCCAGGAGCTGGGACAAAGGTCAGACCTCTCCTAAGATGAGGCCAAATTTCTTGCTCCTCAGGCAGTTAACATTTTGAAAATACTTATCCAGAATAAGTAGAAAATTTAATTTTTTTAAAACTTCTTTTCATTCTAGAAGTTACGGAAGAAATTCCCATGAAGACTTTGAACACGAAGACTGTATATGTTTCTGTATTGCCAACAACAGCTGACTTCTAATAATGTACCTATCCCTACACACACACACACACACACACACACACACACACACACACAAAAGGTAGTTCCTTCAGGTATATGTATAATATGCTGCTTTTGTTCTAAATATGAAATAGGGTTGATTCATCAAGTGGCTTGAGACCTCACAGTAACATTCACACTTAACCTAAATACCTATGCAGTCATGTTTGAGGAACTTTACAGTGTTACCTCAGCGCTACAGAGTTAAGTATAGAAGTGTTTAAATGACATGGGGTGGGGTGTGTGTGTGTGTGTGTGTGTATACAGTACTCTCTGTTAAAATTGGAACTGAGTTCTGGTTAACGAGAGTCTACTTACATTTATCTGGCATCTACCAGTCCCCGTGGGTGATGGTTAAGAGAGAGTCTACTGTGTGTATCATTATATGGTCTCAAAACTTACTGGAGGGGGGATTCCCTGGTGGTGCAGTGGCTAGGCTTCAGCGCTCTGACCACCACGGCCTGGGTTCAATCCCCACTCAGGGAACCACCACCACCACCTCAAAAAAATCTTACTGGACATCTCTTGAAGGAATGGACAATGTTATATATTTGTGCTACCTGGATTTTCCTGGGTAATTTGAGGGCATGTTTTGTTTCAGAAAATCAAAACAATAAACAACATGCTTTCTCTGACATTATAAATGTGTTAAAAGTAATTCATTCTCCTGTAGTTTCATGAAACTTGGAATTCATAATCTTTAAAAAACACAAAAACATAATAGTGACTTCTGCATTAAGACAGTGGACTAAACATTTCATTTTCCTTCCCAAAATCCTGTGTGACAAAGAAGCAGATGCCAAGACAAAATTGGAGGTGCAAGAATTTATTGGGGGGAATACACATGAAGGATGAGGGGGAGAAAGAAGGAGCAAGCACACATAGAGGGAGCCTTCAGGCTACAATTTTGGTTTCGAGTCCATGAGCATGTAAGAGGAAGGAAGGAAGGTGGACTGGAACCAGTCTAACCTGCACGTTTCAGAAAATCTTGATTGGGCCAATTAGGACCCCCTAGGCAAGGGTTTCTATTAGAGTCTGGAGGTGGCAGAAGTGACCTGTCTGCCCCGCCCCCGGCAATGCTTAGTCTGTGGCTTGGAGCCGCCCAGGGCAGGCACTGTGGCAGCACAAATGGCCTTAGTGGATATGAAGGGGCTGGAAGCTTTCAACCGGCTTTCTCCTGAAGAGAAATCTGAATGATACATCCTGGCTGCTGCAATACCTGTGTTCAAATCCAAACACATGAATTTGGAAGAAACAAAACAAAGTAATAGGTGTTGACAAGAATGCAGAGAAATTTGACCCCTTGTGTACTGTTGGTGGGAATGTAAACTGTTGTGGTCAATGTAGAAAGCAGTATGGAGCTTCCCCCAAAATTAAAATGGAACTACCTTATGATTTAGCAATCCCACTTCTGGATATTTACCCTGAAAAATTGAATGCATAGTTCTGAAGAGGCGTTTGCTTACCGAGGTTCATGACAGCATATTTCCAGCAGCCAAGTGGTGGAGCAACCCAAATGTCCATTGTAAAGAAGATGCGTGTATATATACAATTGAATATTATTCAGTCTTTAAAAAGAAGGAGCATGCTAAGTGAGGTAAATCAGTCACAAAAACACAAACGCTGTGTGATTCCACTTCTGTGAAGTAGAGTTTTCAGACTCATTGAAACAAAATGCAATGGCAGTTGCAAGCAGCTGCAGGGAGGAAGAAATGGAGAGTTGAGTTAAACTGGAATCGTTCCCATTTTACAAGAGGAAAATGTTCTGCAAGTCTTTTGCACAATATGTGAATATGCAATGGTTAACACTACTAAACTGCAACCTTAAAATGATTAAGTTGGTAAGTTTTATGTCAGTTCATCAAATGTACGTGTGTAGAGTTGTTCTGGGTAGTTCCTCTTTGTTATTTTGATGTCTGCAGGGTCTGCAGTGGTGTTTCTTTTTTTCATTCCTGATATTGGTTATTTATGTCTCCTCTACAGACTTAATCAATTTTCTTTACCTTCCCCCAAAATAAGCTTATTGTTTTGTTGTTCTTTTTTGTTTTCTGTTCTTATCCTTACAAATTCTTCCTCTTCTTGCTTTGAGTTTATTTTGCTCTTCCTTTTCTATTTTATTGAGGTGGGAGTTTGTATTATTAATTTGAGAATTTTCTTTCTAATGTAATCCTTCAGCAGTATTAAATTTCCTCTCACCCCTGCTTTAGCTGAAACCTACACATTTTGATATGTTGTGCTTTTATTTTCATTAATTTGAACATGATACGGGCCAAAATGAAGGATTCTTTGGGACACCAAGGACCTGAGCATCACTCTGAGAAGGTTCCATTTTCCAGTAACAAATGTGTTTTAAAAATTTGAGACTTCCTCTTTGATCCATGGATTATTTAGAATTGTGTTGCTTAATTTCCAAGTGTTAATTTTCTGCTTTCTGTTAGTGATTTCTAGCTTGAGTCTGTTGTGTTCAAAGAACATACTCTGACTGCTTTCAGTTCTAAGTCTAATGCAATTTGTTTAATGTCCCAGGTTATGATATTAATATATCTTGGTAAATGCTCCATAGGTACTTGAATAAAATGTATGGTCTGCTGTTTTGCAGTGGAGTGTTTTGTACCTGCTGATGAGAAGTTGTTGGTTGATGGTGTTTTGAATCCACAGCATCCATTGGGAAGGTCTGAGTGTGGCTTGCGGTGCGGGAGTGCACTTAGCTCGCTGCCCGGCTTAATCCAGGGCACGCACCTCTGCCTCTCGCAGCGTCACGTCACGTCACGTCACGTCACGTCAGCTGGCTGCCGGCTGCCTGAGTACTACGTGGGCGCCGCCTTAGTGGCGCCGGGTTCAGGCCGCTTAGACGGCGGGCGGATTTAGCCGCGCGCCATGTTGAGTACTGGCAGCCTCACGCACGAAGCCACTACTGAGCATGCGCACACCGAGGCGGCCCCGATCGGCGGCTGCAAGGGGCCCGCGGAGGGGTTCGGTCCCAGGACCCGGTTCGGTTGTGAGTGTAATCCCCGCCCTGCGAGGCCGTGGGGGAGGCGCAGGGGACGCGGGGACAGGGCGTCCGGGGCCAAGCGAGGAAGCGGCGCTGATTGTCCGCGATGCGCCGCCGGGTCAGTGACGGCGGCGGCCGGGGCGGGGCTCCTGGAGGGCGGTGTGGAGGGGCGTGTAGGGGTCCCTATGGGGTCCCTGTGGAGGGTCGCGGGGCCGATTCCGGAGGGACACGGGCGGGCGGGCTCGATCTTCACGGGTTTCCTCACGCTCACCGCCTCGTTGCTGGTTCTGATTTGCTTTCATGGTTGGGTGTATTTCGCTAGAGATCTAAATGATGTACTGCCATAGGGTTGCGTGTGAGTGGGTATTTACCTCATTTTTATCCTTTTTTATTATCTGGATTGGTGGTTGCTGTGTCATTCACGATATATTTATGTATCATTTTTCTTTGGCTTTTTTATAAGGCATCTCGAAGTGTTTTTATTCAGTTGTAAAGTAACAGTTGTGTTTATACGCCCTGCTCCGTTTATGCTAGCTTTATCTTTATTTCTGGATACTTTATTTTTTCTTTTAGACTTAAATTGTTGTTATTCCCTTATTTTGCCATGTTTATGGATACATTTACAGGCATAGTTTTTTCTAAACACATCTTTGTTTATGAAAAGTATATTTCAGTTTAATGTCCCGCTTTGATTTTGAATTGTTTAGGAAATTTTATTTCCACATTAAGATACGTTTAATTTCATTGTATTGTCATAAAATGTAGTCTGCAAAGTCTCAACTTCTTTTAAAAATTTATCAAAATTTTCTTAGAAGCTAAGTTACACAATGAACTTGTTCAGTGGATATGAAAGAAAGTACATGTTCTGTTTGTACAGTGCAAAATTCTTTTTATGTGTATTGGGTATAACCTGTCATTTTCAAATCTTTTTCTTTCTAATTTTGCTGTACTTGCATCATTATATTCTGAAAGAGATATAATAATCTTTCACTACTAGTTCACTTCATAGTTCTGTGTACTTTTTTGCTCGTTTTATTCGTGAGTGTTTGGAGAGAGGCATACGTACATCTCATGGTTAATGCATTTTGTATTACATTTTCATTTATTGGACACTGTTATAATAGGCTTCCTCTCTTCATCAAAAACCCTTGAACCCAAATTTCACTTTGATATTTACTTCACCATCCTGATTTGACTTTTTCTGCATTTGGATGATGTCTCTTTGCCCAGCGCTGTATTTTCATACTTGTATTTTTCTTGCTGTTTATGTTAACTACTTGTAAGTAATAGATATGTTTTGTTTTTTTTCCAATCCAGCCTTAAGTTTCTACTTGCCAAGAGGATAATTTTATCTCTTTAGTTTAATAATGATTTACCTGGTTTCATACCTCCCATTTTAATGTTTACTGTATATTTTAACTTATTATTTTCTGCTTTTCCTTTTTTTTCATACTTATATTGGATTGGTGACATTTCTCTTTGTTATTTCCATTCTACACCCTATATAACTTCTGTCTTTTCCTGAGATAATTAGAAATGTTTTGTTATAGGCTATTAATTTTCCCTTTAATGACCGTCAACATCATTGTCCTTTTTCATAATCATACATCTCTTGCCAATATTATTGCTGAGCAGTATTTTTTCTATTTGAGATTTTTCATCTGATTCAGTTTACAGTTATTTGGAATTTTTTGGAGAGGTTTTCCTCAGAAGATAGAGATACTCTGCAAGTGCTTTTATATCTGAAAATGTCTTTCTCTGGCCCCAGAAGAGGAGTAGTCTTTTAGATGCTGTGTGTTCATTACTGCAGAGGAGATATCTTGATTTTCTTCTTTGTCTGTAAATTATCTATTTTTTCACATGTGCCTTAGATTTAGAAATGTTTTAGATTTTTAAAATTTATCTTTAAAATTCAAGAATATTCCTAGATTTGTACTTTGATTGGGTTCCTTCCTGGGGACTGGGGGGGACAACTCTCAGACAGCTGCAGGGTGTCCAGGAATTCAGCTCAGTTTTGACACTGTCTAGCCAGAGATAGCATTAGATTCCACAGGGTAAGGGTTTAGCACTTCAAGACTGCCCCCTCCCCTTGGACTTCAGGTTGTCACTGCGCTTCTGATCAAGCAGTGGCTACAAATTGGAGGTTGCAGCAGTCCCCTTCTAGAACACATCATGAATAGGTATTTGATTAGTTTGCTACAATGGCTCATAGACCTCAGGAAAACCCATTTACTCACTACTTTACTGATTTATCATAAGGGATACGAATCAACTGCCAGGCGAAGAGACACGTTCGGCAAGGGGTGTGGGAAGAGGCCCAGTTTCCGTGTTCTCTCCCAGCACCTCCACGAGTCAGCCAACCCAGATGCTCTCTGAACTGTCTTTTTGGGTTTTTATAGAGGCTTCATCACATGGGCGTGGCTGATTGAATTGGCCTTTTTTTTTTTTTTTTTTTTTTGCTTTTTTTGCTTTTTTGGTATGTGGGTAGCTCCCTGGCTGGGAATCGAACCCAGGCCGCAGCACTGACAGTGCCAGCACCAAAGCCTTAAGCCACTACACCGAATTGGCCATTGATGATTGATTTAACTTAGCTTCTCTCCCCCAAATGTGGGGGTGGGACCAAAAGTTCCCACCTTCTGATTTGGTGGGTTCTCTTGGCAACCAGTTCTCTTTAGATGCTTCCAAAACTCACTACGGTCACATGACAAAAGACACCCTTATCACTGTCAATACAGGAAATTCCAAGGATTTGGGGAGCTGTGAACCAGAAATGGGGACAAGGACCAAACATGTATTTCTAATTGTAAATTACAGTGTTACAGTCCACTTCCTGGTTTCACACGTGGTCTGTCTCAGCACGACAATCATAAAGGTCAGAATGCTGGCACATTACCAGAAGGCTATTCATTCATCCATGGCCATCCAGTCCATCACTGTCATACAAGAACGCCTCCTATGGCAGGACACTCGGGTCTGTGGCCTTCCGCTCAGTCCTGTGTTCCAGAAGCTGGTGTGGTCTCACCGGCCCTGGCTCTCCAGGCACCTGGTGCCATGGAGCGGAGAGGCAGCGGCATATCCTCTGAGCCTCTGGAGGTGTTTGTATTATGTCATATTTTGCTTATTGTAGCAGTGAAACTGCTTTGTGCCCATGGCCTTCAGGCTAATAGCTTCTTGTTTAGTGTGATGCTGTCCCTACCAGCCCATTGGGTGGGCTCAGGCGGTCTCACTGGTTCCCATTTAGCATGTCCAGTTAACGTGCCTTGAAAGG
The DNA here is from genome assembly GCA_004026885.1 of Lyroderma lyra. Taxonomy (NCBI): domain Eukaryota; kingdom Metazoa; phylum Chordata; class Mammalia; order Chiroptera; family Megadermatidae; genus Lyroderma; species Lyroderma lyra. The sequence goes on from PVJL010004850.1 coordinate 58,699, forward strand.
CCACTGTACATACCCTGGGCTTTACCCTATAGGTAGGGGGACGTTCCCCAGTCAGACTTAATGTCCATCCTCAAAGTACAGTCAGGTAAAGACCCAGCCCACTTCATATAAAACCTGCTCAAGTACACCATGCAACTCAGGTTAGAAAAGTGTCAGGAAAAAAGTGGACAAGAATGGCCTCAGTCAGTCAGTGACTTGGCTAGGGTCTTAAGGTCTGTAATTAACTAGAACCACATCCACTTCCTACATTATAGCCAAACCAAAGTTCCCAGTTAAAGTTTCCTTTTAAGAACTGTGAGCAAAAGAGAACAGTGAGAGGTAGAGCGCTCTCATTTTGGTCTTTCTCACTGTGGGGATGTTCTCTCGGCTTGCGATTGGATGGCCACAGAAGCTCAGAGTATCCTTTAAAAACAGTTACTTGTTTGTTTTTTATGAGCAAATAAGAACATAAACGTCAGTGTTACCTATAATTTCACCATCACACACATACTCTGTTAACATGCAATTTTCTCTACATGAATGCATTCAGGTATTTGAGTATTGTGTGCCTGTGTATATGTATGCAAGTGGAATCATACAGTTTGGTATATCTTTTTATGTTTATGTGGCATTTTAACACATTTTTCTTCTGTAGTAGTTTAATTTTACATAACATTATGTCCTTTGGATATTCTATGAAGTATTTAAGCAGTCCACAATTATTGGGTATTAGGACGTTCCTGACCTTTTTTGTTGTTAGTCATGCTGTGGTAAAACTCCTGCTTTGAAACCTTTATACTGTACACGATGACTTATGATGTAGTTCTAGAACTAAGATTTTGGGTCGGGTGCATGGACACTAAATGATGGATGTTTTCATGAGTGACGTCGGCATACTTCATCTCTCATGTGTCCCTGTGTCCGTCTGTTTTCTCAGATCTCAGCCCCTTTCCCAGAAGAGCCTGAAATGACCAAGTCTCTGGTGAGTTCTTATTTGTTCATATATTTGTTTGTTGCTTTCTTTACTTTGTAGTGGATTTTACAAAGCATCTAATAACCCATATAATAAGATGGACCCATATAATATAAATAAATAAAAAGTAAGATCAGAGAAAATAAAGAAGAAATAATAAACTCCGAGTCAAGCATGGATTGCAGACTTGTGAGCAGTGTGGTTTCACATGGTTAGGAACTTTGAACTGTAAAATTGCCTGTGATCTTCCTGAAAGACATAGCAGTAATGGAAATGAGACCCTTGGTTTATATTGTTGACAAGCAGTTTATTTCATCTATAGTGAAGATTTCCTACGTGTCCATGTTTGAGAAAATTCTTGCCAGATCTTCGGATGTTGGAGACAACACAGTGTCCCAACAACCTTGTGAGAAGTGGCGTGACGGGTTTTCTGTTGTCGTATCATACCTGCACATGATTTCAGATTTGATTTAGTAGGGGGGGATTATGTGTGATGTCGGTGCTGTTCGTCCAAGTCTGTGTTGTGAAGAACAGTTGAGGTTTTATCATTAGTAGGTGTTGAATTTTGTCAGATGCTTACTCTGCATCATTTGACAGTCATGTAATTTTAATCCTTTATCCTGTTGCTGTGGTAGATTACATCGATTCTCAAATACTGAGCAAGACTTGCAACCTCTGAATAAACCTCACTTGGTCATGGCATGTACTTTTCTCTATATATGTGTATTGCTAATATTTTGTGAAGGATTTTTATATCATACTTACGAGGGATATTGATCTATTTTTTTCTTTTATTTTATTACTAGGCTTTGATGACAGTCTCAACTCCCATTTTATTTTTTCCCACCCCCCCCCATTGGAGTGGGGAGGGACACCCCTGTGCAGCCAGGCAGGAGTGGGATTCTAGGCTACCCACTGCGTCTTTGCAGATGCATGTGGCATCAGCCCAGAGTGTTTGTTTGTTTGTTTGTTTGTTTGTTTTTCATCTGTTGTGTTTGGCTAGAGTATGTTTTGTCAAAAGTTTTTCACCTTGCTAGGTTGCCCCACTTCTCTTGGCCTGTGTGTGTGCCCTTGTTGGTGTTTCTGGTTGCAGCACTTGCTCAGGGCTGATGGGGCAGCAGGCTGCAGGGAATGCGTGCCGCACAGTCTTCCTGAGGGCCCTAGCCAGTTTCCCTTCTTTTTTTCTCTAAACTTTCGGAGTCGTCTTATGTTTGTTTTATGAATGAGGTCTGGTTCCTAAGTGTACTTAGCTGGATGAAGTGGGACAAGGGCATTTACTCCATCTTTGCAGGACTTGAAATCAGTTCATTGATTTTTTTTTTTTTAAGAGGACTCATTTATATATTATGTATGGTCTTACATGGTTTTATTTTATTTACCTCCTTGTCCTTTGCATTTTAACTTCTAAAAGTAAATACTTTGTTTTGAATGTCATGGAAGTGATACTTGTATTTACTCAATCAAGTAGTTCTTTGAGGCTGCCTGGAAAACACAGATGGCATCTGCTGTCTTACCCTTCAAATTCCAGTTTCTCAAGGTTATCAGTCACTGAACTTTAAGTATTTGCTTTCATAGGTCTAAATAACATGTTTATATTGGTACTTTTTGGCTTTCAGTTTTAGGTAGTTTTTACTGACGTAACACAATAGACAGTAAGGATTTAACTCTCTTTCAGACACTTAGGCCCTCAGTACTTGTATGCACATTTCTTATGTCCTCTCCTACTATCAAAGATATATCAATTTTGGGTAAATCAGTAGGCTGTATTTATTATGGTTGTTTTAATTATTTTAACAGCTGAACCATTTACTTTTTGTGCACTACTTTTTGTTTTATCTGATATTAATAATTGTTTTAATCATTTGTTTTATTTTCCATATATATCACTATTTAAACTCCACTTTCTTCCCAGGTATATAAATGCCTTCTTGATATGCTAAAAGATATTAGATAATAGTAACGGTGATCACAAACATTAATATAGTGCTTATTCTTTGCCAGGCACTGTAATTACTCCCTCTATTAACTAATTTAATCACAACCCCTATAAAGTATCTGTGAGCATTATCCTTATTGGACAGAGGAGGAAACAGGTCCACAGAGAGGTTAAGTAAGATGGCACTGCTCGTAAGTGGTGAAGCCAGGAGTTGCACCAGGCAATTTGACTCCAGGACGTGGGCGATTCATGTCAGCTCTTTAAAGAAACTTCTCTTGGAGTCTGACCTGCTGGCCATTGCTCCCTAGTTAATAGGCATCCTTTGACTTGGGATCCCCCTTCATCATGGTACTAGAGGCATTCTTTTCATGTCTCTCAGTTGTTTGCTTTCTTGTTTTCTGAGTGTTTCATGATTCATGGTTTTATCATAAAGCATATCATCTAATAGCTCTCTAGGAAGTCTGTGAAATAAAATTTTTGAGACGCATGTCTGGAAATGTCTTTATTTTTTGCTCTTGGTAACATGGTAGCTTGATTGGGTATGTAATCCTAGATTGTAAAGCATTTTTACTCAGAATTTTGAAGTCATTCTTTTTACTTTTACCATCCCATTTTCTCTTATTGGATGTGGTAGGCAGAATAATAGCCCCCAAAGATGTCCATGTCCTAATCCCTGGGACTCCTGGGATTTCTTGCTACTCAGGGGGGACCTTTGCAGCTGGGATATCCCTCCCAGTTCTCAACTGCCACACATGGCTGTGGGACCAGCCCTGTTGCAAGGGGCCCTCCTACCAGTCTCAGTGTATCATCTTCTTTATCATCTTAGTCACAGCATTTAGCTGGTCGTCACTTGGTGCTCAGGTACATTGCTTTACGATTTAGTGGTAATTTTGATGTGGTCATGGAAGGAGAACAGTGTTTCCCTATCCCACTCTATTGATCTGAACCCTCTTCTTTGGAGAAATGTATACTCAGAGCCTTTGCCCATTTTTAATTAGATTATATCTCTTTTTATTGAGTTGTAAGAGTTTTTTGTATATTGAAATACAAATCTCTGATCATAAATATAATTTGAAAAGATTTTTTTCAATCTTTGGATTGTCTTTACTTCACAGCTTATTCCATTTTTTTAAGTGTAAAAATTTTAATTTTGATTATATCCAATTTATCTTTTATTTTTTTCTTTTGGTTGGTTCCCTGACGGGGAAACGAACCCAGGCTGCAATGGTGAAAGTGCTGAGGCCTAGCCGCTAGACCACCAGGGAACGCCCCTATTTTTTTCTTTGGTTGCTTGTGTTTTTGATTTCATAGCTAAAAAGTTATGGCTAAATTCAGTGTTATAAAGATTTACTCCATTTACCTAAATCTTATGTTTTGGCTAAATGTGAGAACATTTAAGCCTAGATTTATTTTGAGTCATTTTTTAAAGTATGGCATGAAGTATTTTTCCTTTTTAAATTGTTTTGATATCTCTGTTGAATAATAATTGACCATAAATGTGAGGGTTTATTTATGGATTCTCAATCGCAGTCCTTTGATCTATATGCCTGTCCTTAGGCTAGTACCACATAGTTTTGAAAAAAGAAGCCATTGCAATCATCTTTTTAAAAGAAAGAATTGACTTAGTGCATTGAAGTGTTAATGAAGTGTGGTGTACTCAGAAAATATTACACTAATCACATGTATACAACTTGATCAATTTTCACAACTTACTATTTTATAACTGGCACATAGGTAAAAACTAAACAAAAACTCTCAGAATATTATCAGTACCACAGAAAGAATGGCAACATATTTTTAATAAGATTTATTTTTTCTTTCAAAATAATGTAAAAATATAGGTGTTTCGTGGGAACCTTCTTAGTATACCATGTTAAAAATTATTAAAAGCAAGCTCATGAATATCTTGTTTCCACCCTGCAATCCTGATACTTGGCACTGAACAGTAATGTGTTTGCACAGGGTTTAGTGTCGTTCAAGGACGTAACTGTAGAGTTCAGCAGAGAGGAGTGGCAGCAGTTGGACGGCGCTCAGAAAAGCCTGTACAGAGATGTGATGCTGGAGAACTGTATCAACTTGATGTCCGTGGGTGAGCACAGCTCTGCCGGGCAGAAGCTGTTCTGAATCGTGTGTTTTCTTTCTCAGTACAATCTCTGAGTCCTGGGATCTGAGGCATGTGGGACTTCAAAAGCTGCTGGACAACTGGAGTGTGTAATCATTTTGTCCATATTTTACCATGTATTCTTAATCAGCTCTTTTGGGTATTATGGCTATACTGCTGCTCCCCATGAACTTGTAGGAAAAGTAAATGGAATGCTTTACTGTATGGCCTCAAGCCAAGTCTTCTCTCATTTCCTTTCAATAGGGTGTGAAGTTCCCAAGCCAGAAGTCCTTTTCAGCTTGCAGCAAGTAGAAAAGCCATGTATGTTGGATGACGAAATCTCCAGTCAGAGCTGTGTAGGTGAGTGCCGAACCAGGAGCAAGGAGGGCAGTGCGACTGAACCACAGGCATACCGTAAGGCTAGCACCTTGGAGGCGCTACGACTATGGCATTTCCATCGCCTTCAGAACCTCTGGAACTACACGGAAAGAGTTGATATTGGTTACTTGGATGTATAAATGTCACCCCCACCTAAATCCCCTTCCCATTTCAGTGTACTTTCTTTGCTTGACTTTTTAGGAGAGAAGGTACTACAGATTACTGGTACTTTGGATCTAGGGTCCTGCTTTGTTGCTTTTTCTCCCTTTCTCTAGCATTTTAATTCTTTTTACCTCCATTATGACCTTAAATCACCTTCTTTACACTTACTCATAGATTTGCCTTTTAAAAACTTAATGTGGGTTACACTCTTGCTGGTTTCTTTTTATTCTCTCTGTTTACCCTTAATCCTTCCAAATTGTCATCTAGTGATGTCCTTATTTTATTATTTCCCATGCCTCTCCTCCAGCTCTGTTGATTTTGAGGGCACCATCTGGGGACAGCTTTTTGCTGCATATTACGTTAGTAATTATATTTACTGATATTTTCCTCCCACTTGGCTAGTGTAATGACACTGATTTGATCTTTCTGACTAATTTATTTTGATATTTTACAAAAAGTTTTTGTTAACAGTAGGCAGGAAATTGAGTTAATTATACCTCTTAGTATTCAGTTTCATCATCAATGTGATTCAGATTCTCCAACCCAGATAAATTCAGAGAAACCTACTGTCTTTTACCCTTGTTTTTTCCTAGTGTTTCTGTAGAGAATATTTAGCAAAATTAAATTCTTGATTTTATGTGATAGGGCTGTAGGAGACACACCCATCTCCTTAAGATAGTGGCCTTGTCACAACAAATAGAACTTTTTTACTCCCATTTAATTGGTGAGAACTGAATTATTTGGATTCACCTCAAGGCAAATGAGGCTGGACAGACCCGTTGTTCTGAGGCAGCTACGTGCTTGGCTATAATCTTAATGTTGTTAGAGGAAGGGGACAGGCTTTGGTGGATAACTTTTAGTCTCTGCTTCTGATGACTGTCTACACATACTATTGTATGCTTTCTATTAGATGCACATGTCTCTCCACTTCAAACCAGGGATAAAGAATTAAATCACAGACATCTATATACTATGTGACTACTAATGACAGAGGCTATAGTAGTTTACATAAATAAATTGGTATTTAGGGCACAGTGGTTAATAGGGGGGAAAGCAGCAAGATTAGTGAAGATTTACAGATGAAGAGTAGTAAGAATCTAGACTCAGAAATACTTCTTTTAAGCCTCATAGTCTTATCACTTTGTTCTTCTGACACTTTATTATGTAGTTTTGCTACATACATAGAACTAATGTGCTTTAGTTTGAATTTCATCTTTCCCAATTACTAAACATTTGGTTTGTGAAAATTACTTAACTTCTGTGGCTCTGTTTCTTCCTCTATAAAACAGGGCAATAATAATTCCAATAGCAAATGGTTGTGATTATGTTTAAGTGAGATGGTAAAGAAGTTAGAATAATATCTGGCATATCTACATGCTATTATTTATCATATAATAAATGTAATGTAAGTGCTCATTTTATTACATACATTATTTTATATAAATATTATGCATGTATTTATATTTAATGTTTTTGTTACATTTATATATAGCTATTCCCATTTCATCAAATCTGTATTCTGTCTGTTGTCTGTTAACTGTTCTTTATGTGTTTTATTTTTTCTTTTTCAGATGGGAATATTAGTTTTGAAACTTCACAACAGGGAATGTCTAAAGAAGTTTCAATCCAGTTTGAGAGAGTTAATCTCGTCACAAAACATGACCCATATTCCATTTTAGAATTGTGGCATGATGAACAGACAGGGAGGTATGAGGAAAACCAGAACAAATATTTATGTCACATTGCCTTCATCAAGAAGCAAACACTAGCTAACGAGAGAGACTCTGAACCTAAGGACAGCAGGAAAATAGTTCACGTAAACACACACTTTGTTACTTCAAGAAAAACACTCCATAACTCTGACTCACTTGGAAAGAGTATGAAGCCTACTGTAAGCTTATGTAATTACAGTAGAAACAATGCAACAGATAATCTCGATAAGATTATTGGATATGGTAATATTTTTACTTATATGAACTGTCATGTAAAAATGAATGCTTGTAAAGATAATCAATGTAAGAAACTTCTGAATCATAAGCAAGCTCTCATTCAACATCAAAAACTTCATACTGGAGAGAACCTCTCTTTATTTTCTGATTGTGTAGACATTTTCACCCAAATGTCACATTCCTTTGTACATGATAGTATTTATACTGAAGAGAAACAGCATGAATGCAGCAAATATGGGACAGTCTTTTCTCAGAAGTCTCAACTTGCTGTACCTCAGGTGGTTTACACAGGAGAGAAACCTTATATATGCACTGAATACAGGAAGGACTTTTCCAACAAGTCAAATCACGAGAAAATTCATCCTGAGGAGAATCACTATAAATGCAGTGAATATGTAAAAGCATTTATCCAGAAGTCAGATCTGTTCAGGTTTCAAGAAGTTAATTCTGGAGAAAAACTCTGTGAATATAGTGAATGTGGGAAAAACATACCTCAGAATTCAAACCTTAATATACATAAAAAATTTCATAATGTAGAGAGACACTTTGAATGTACTGAATGTGGCAAAGCCTTCACGAGGAAATCAACATTAAGTATGCATCAGAAAATTCATACAGGAGAAAAACCATATGTATGTACTGAATGTGGGAAAGCCTTTATCCGGAAGTCACATTTTATTACACATGAGAGAATCCATACTGGAGAGAAGCCTTATGAATGCAGTGACTGTGGGAAATCCTTTATAAAGAAGTCACAGCTCCATGTGCATCAGCGAATTCATACAGGAGAGAATCCCTTTATATGTTCAGAATGTGGGAAGGTCTTTACCCACAAGACAAATCTCATTATACACCAGAAAATTCACACTGGAGAAAGACCCTATATCTGTACTGAGTGTGGGAAGGCATTTACTGACAGGTCAAATCTCATTAAACATCAAAAAATTCATACTGGAGAAAAACCCTATAAATGCAGTGACTGTGGAAAATCATTCACCTGGAAGTCACGGCTCAGGATACATCAGAAATGTCACACTGGAGAGAGACATTACGAGTGCAGCGAGTGTGGGAAAGCTTTCATTCAGAAGTCAACATTAAGTGTGCACCAGAGAACTCATCAAGGGGAAAGACCCTATGTTTGCCCTGAATGTGGGAAAGCCTTCTTCCACAAGTCACATTTTATTGCACATGAGAGAATTCATACAGGAGAGAAACCTTATGAATGTAGTGACTGTGGGAAATCCTTCACTAAGAAATCACAACTCCATGTACATCAGCAAATTCACACAGGAGAGAAACCCTACAGATGTGCTGAGTGTGGAAAGGCTTTCACTGACAGATCCAATCTCTTTACACACCAGAAAATTCACACTGGAGAGAAACCCTATAAATGTAGTGACTGTGGAAAAGCCTTCACTCGGAAGTCAGGTCTCCACATACATCAGCAATCTCATACTGGAGAAAGACATTATGAGTGCAGTGAGTGTGGGAAAGCCTTTGCAAGAAAATCCACACTAATTATGCATCAAAGAATTCATACAGGAGAGAAGCCCTATATTTGTACTGAATGTGGGAAGTCCTTCATCCAGAAGTCCCACTTAAATCGACATCGGAGAATTCATACTGGAGAGAAACCCTATAAATGCAGTGACTGTGGGAAAGCCTTCATTAAGAAGTCGCAGCTCCAAGAGCATCAGCGAATTCACACAGGAGAGAAACCACACGTATGTGCTGAATGTGGAAAGGCCTTCACCATCAGATCAAATCTTATTAAACACCAGAAAATTCATACTAAACAGAAACACTTCAAATGTAATGACTCTAGGAAAGCCTTAAACTGGAAGCCATAACTCGTTATACATCAGAAATCTGATACTGGGGAAGGAGAGTGCTCAGTGGTACAATCATGGTGTGGGGATACGATGCTGTGAGATGCTACAGCTTAACCAAGAAGCAAGAGGTAACCAAAGTCAACTTTGTTTTATTAGAACTCTGCATATCTGGGCCACTTGGGGAAATGGTCTGATAATCATCCTCAAGAGGTAGCATAACACAGTGGATTAGTGGACAGGCATAATTATGCCTTTCCCTGCTAGAGGGTTCTTAATTTTTCTGTAACATATTTATAGCAGTGAGAATGAATTGTGTTTCCTCATTTTAAAAGAAGTTGTCACATTTCTTTGGAATAAGATTAGCACTTCATATTTCCAACAGTGTATAAATGCACCCCTTCCCTTCCACTAGAAGTAGCTGTTATTTAGCCTTGAATAGTTTTTAAATGATAACCAGTTTATTTTAAGTTACATATAATATGCCTCTTAAAATGTTTCTTGGCCATTTAATTTGTTGTTCAGTAAGTTTCCTTTATAAACCATTTATGCATACATGTTCCTTTTTGGATTGTTTGGTCAAGTCCTAACAGGTTTTTATATGTTAAAGGTAGTTAACTCCTTAAAATAAAAAGTGGCTTGTCTCTTGACTTTGTAGATAAAATTTTTCCAAATAGGGAGTTCCCTGATGGTGTAGTGGCTTAAGGCTTCAGCGCTGGTGCTGTCAGTGCTGCGGCCTGGGTTCGATTCCCACTCAGGGAGCTATCCACATACCAAAAAGCAAAAAAAAAAAAAAAAAATTTCCAAATAGTTTTATTTTTACATGTTTAAATATTATTTGTTATTTTATAATTTCTAAATTCCTAGTTTTAGTTAAACTTTACATACACGATTTTTAAATGCATTTTTAATTGGTATGTTTTATATATTTTGGGGGGATGACTCAATTTTATTTTCTTGGACATGGAAAGCCACTTTTATAGTTGTGGACACTATTGATTTACTGAGCACTTCCAATACTCTTCTCTCATTACTTCATTAGCATCTTTTGAAGCTGGTTATGGCCAAGTGCCCTCTTTTGGGCCAATAGAAGCAAAATTCTGATTAGGTGTATTCTGAGAAAACCTTTCATTTCCTGAGAAAAGGGACAGACTGAGCTGCTGCCATCAATTTATCCTTCTTTCTGTCTTGTACATGATACCAGGGGCAATGGAAACCTCTCAACAATAGGAGAAGGCCAAAAGGCCTTGAGACACTGGTACTGACAGTATTTAGGCAACAGTATTTAGGCAACAGTAGTTGCATCCAGACTTTTGCTATGTGATAAGAATAAGCATGTATTAAAAAGGCATTCTACTCTAGGACCTGAAAGTGTGCCTAAATTTATTCAGGCATCAAAATTCAGAAAGTAATTCATCTTTTTCTTATTAAAATAAACAGTAAAAATTGTAGTAGACTAGATATACCACACATATCTAAGTAGAGAGCAAAATTACACAAGATTTGTAATGAGTAAAAAGGACCTGCAGATATTGGATCAATTAATAGGCTCAGAAGAGAATACTACCTTGAATAATTACTACCTAGAATAATTAATGTTGTTAGAATGTCCATACTACCTAAAATAATCTATATATTCAGTGCAATCCCTATCAAAGTACCATTGGCATCTTTATTTTGATTTGAACTAGAACAAAGAATCCTAAAATACATATAGAACCACAAAAGTCCCCTATGAGCCAAAACAATCAAGATAGAACAGTGAAGCTGAAGGTAGCACACTACCTGGTATCAAACAATACTACAAAGCTGTAGAAATCAAAACAGTATGGCAGTGGCACAAAAACAGACACAGATCAATGGAACAATACAGTGCCTAGATATAAACCCACAATGGTCAATTAATCTATGACAGAAGCACTAATAGACAATGAGTAGAAGGCAGTCCCTTGAATAAATGGTGTTGGGAAAGCTGGACAAATTAATATGTTAAAAAGTGAAACTAGATGACTTTCCTACACCATATACAAAAATAAACTCAAAATGGGTTGCAGACGTAAATGTTAAGATCTGAAACCATGAAACTCTTAAAGAAAACACGGGCAGCAAACTTCTGACATCACTCTTAGCAATATTTGTTTGGATATATCTCAGGCAAAGGGACTACATCGAATTAAAAGCTTTTGCACAGCAAAGGAAACCATCACAGGACAAAAAGGCAACCAACATGGGACAAGACATTTGCAAATGGTCTATCTGATAAGAGGTTGATATTCAAAATATACAAAGAACTCATACAACTCAGCATTAAAAAAGGAAAATACTAATCCAGTTAAATAATGGACAGAGGACCTAAATAGACATTCTTTTCAAAGAGGACACATGAAAAAATGCTCACCCTCACTAATAATTATCAGGGAAATATAAATCAGAACCACAATGAGGTAACTTTACACCTGCCAGAATGGCTATCACAAAAAATGATAGCAAATAACCAGTGGTAGCCAGGAGGCAGAGAAAAGGGAACCCTTGTGCACTGTGGGTGGGAATGTAAATTGGTGCAGCCACAATGGGAACCGGTATGGAGGTTCCTCAAAAAATAAATAATAGCTAACTACTGTATGACCCAGTAATTCCATTGTGTTATTTATCTGAAGAAAATGAAAACAATAATTTAAAGGATCCATGCATGCATGTGTTTATTGTAGCATTACAATAACCAATAAATGGAAGCAACCCAGGTATCATCAGTAGATGAATGGACGAAGGAGATTGTGTGTGCACATGTGTGTCATAATTACTGAATACTGTCATTCATAACAACATGGATGGATCTAGAGGATATTAAGCGAAACAAATTGGACAGAGATAGACAAATATCATATGATGCCACTTACATGTGAAAAAGGAACAAACAAAACAGAAACTCGTTGATAGAGGAAGCAAACTGATGTTTCCCTATGGGGAGGTAATGGGGGCATGAATGAAGAAGGGGAAGAAGACTAAGAAGTCCACAGTCCACTTACATGTCACAGGGGTGGGATGTAGAGCCTAGGTAATACAGGCAGAATTGTAATGACTGTATGGTGACAGGTGGCTGTTAGGATTACTCTGGTGGTCACTGTGCTGTACACCTGAAACTAACAATGTTGTATGTAAACTAAAAAAAAAAAAAAAAAAAAATTGCCAAGATAGGAAGAAAAATAAGGGAGAAAAAGTATGTAAAGAAATAATGCAAGAATTGAGGGCGTGAATCCTCTCATGTAGAGTCCCACAACTGTCTGCCAGGACTGAATGAAAAAGGATTCTCAACAAGCAATATCTTCACAGAAGTTTAGAACCAAGGGATGTTAAAGAGAAGATTCTAAGACTTCAGGATAAAAAGTGGAAGAATACCATCAGACTTGTCATGGCCACATTGGAAGCTAAAAGATAATGGAACAATACCTTCTGAATTGAGATGAAATCAATTCCAACCTAGAATACTAATCTCAGCCAAGCCATCAACAAGGTGAGAGGAGAGTTTCATAGATACTTTATTTCCAGAATTTTAACTCCCATATATACCTTTTCTCAGGTAGCTACTGATTTTTTGTTTTCCTGAAATAGGAAATAGGGCAAGGGGGAAGCCACGTGGTCCAGGAAACAGGGTTTCTGATGGAAAAGGGGAAGGGACTTCCTTGGAAGAAGCTGCAGAGCAAGGCTGGGAGGAGGATGTGGGGGTCCAGAAAGGTCGCTAAGGAAAACATGATGGAGTTGAGAGATTGTCTGGTGACCTGCACCGTAGGAGGAGTTTCACAGTTCTGTCAGAAAGTTGAGAAAAGAAGTGGTATCAAATACATAGAAAACTAAGCCAAGGAATAAGGTGTTAGTCATGATTGAGTCTTGTCCCAAAACTTAAATGAAATGATTGCTATAGTGTACCATATGGCTCAGCTGTGAATAATATATATGTGGTCAGAATACTAAACACTGAGTATTTGACCAAAACCGTAAGACTGGGGAGAATGGGGGAAGTACGGGCTGATGGCAGAAACAGTGGGAGGTAGGTAAAGAAGCCAAATGCTCGTTTTCCATAAAAGTGAGTAGCTTACATTTGAGAATGAGAAGTCAAAATTAAAAAGTATAAACTTGTTATTTTGAAGAAGCAGCTAAAGGAGGTGAAAGTGGTAGCTTCCTTGGAGCAACACTCAAGGGCAGGGTGAGGGGAAGCAGGAAACATTTTTTATGTGCTGACACTACTTTGTTAACGAAAATGAAATTTAAAAAGCACATAAAGGATGTTGCTTGTTTCTTAACCAATAATGCAGGAAAATAGATTCTAAGTCTATTCAGACGAATGGCCTTTTGATTCTTACATAATTGCAAAGCAATAGCCATGTGACAAACTTCACAAGCAGTTTTGGTATATACTTGTCTTTGCTGATGTCCCCAAACTCTCAAGTTTGTAACTAGCAATCGGCTAGACTAAGAGCTCCCGGAAGAGGACTTTTAGGGGAGAAGCCAGCTGAGGTTAAGCAGAGCCAGGGCTCTTCTGTGACAGAAGAGGCCAGTTCTTCCAGAATTGCTGTGGTCAGAACAGAAAATTGGAGAGTGTATATTCAGGTTAAATAGTACCACTTACCCCCTCACCCTCTTTTTACGTGCTGTACACAAGGGCTTTTTGGAAAGCATCCAGCCTGTAATATGAAAAGTAGAGGCATTTATGGCTGGAGTTTTTCTCGACAGCCCTAGTATATGTAATGTGAAATTAAGACTGACAAAGACAGGAACAAATGAAAAATTGGAAGTATAAATTTGACTTTTTAGTGTCTTGATATTATCTCTCAAGAGTTTAACGTGAAAATACTAAATAATGCCCATTTCCACAAAAAAAATTTTTTTTCATAAAAAAGTGCCAATAGAACCTAGCAAATGAACCTGCTGGGCGTGACTCAGGTACCACCGAGGAGCTCTGTGCCTGGGCTCACAAAATGGACAGTGCACGGAAAGAGAGGGCCCGGCTGTGAGGCCCAAGGACAGCAGGCACCCTGCAGACCACTTAAGACGGGGGCAGGCGCAATGAGAAAATAAATGTAGGGGGAGTTCCCTGATGGTGCAGTGGCTTAAGGCTTCGGCGCTTGCGCTGTCAGTGTTGCGGCCTGGGTTCGATTCCCAGTCAGGGAACTACCCACATACCAAAAAGCAAAAAAAAAAAAAAAGAAAATAAATGTAAATATTAAACGGCAAATACAGCAGTCATGTATTCGATCCAGATAGTCTGAAAAAGTCTGTGCTAAGGGATGGAAGGCATACATCTCATTTAAAAACAAAAAAGCAGGCCAAGAGTACCAGCTGGCAAGGGACAGTGGCTTGCAAGTACACTGTGGGACATTCTGTCAGAGACAGGGAAGAGCACCCAGGCTGTCCCGGGACAGAGGCCCCACCCAGCCCTCCTCTGCCATGGTACCTGACCAAACAGCTTCTCCTCACTGAAAAGGAAAGCGAAGACAGCTGTCCCCTTTTCGTGTCTTGTGTGGTGGCTTGCCTGTTCTCCATGTAACTGCTATAACCTTGTTCAGACCCAAGCCCAGCTCACAAGTGAGTGCACTAGAAGGACCCCCCCACACACACACCTGCTGCAGCCCCTCCACAGTAGAACCCAAAAGGGCAGAGATCTCGGGGAAATGGCGGGCCCTACTCTGAATTTACAAAGAGAATGAGATTGAGAACAGACAGCCATTTGCATGATGAATCTTCTTGGACAGTTTGACCCAAGTTTGTGCTTTGCAAGGAAGAAAAGGGAAACACTAACCTGCTCCTGGCAGAGCAGGATGCATTTCCACGACAAGCCAGTCTTCAGAGTAGCCGAGTCTTGTATTCAGAAAGCAGACTAAAGCTCCCAACAGCAGAGGCGGTGCTAGGAAGTGGAGGGTAATTTTCAATAAGGCGGAAGGGAAGGCATCATAAAGGATCAGCAACAACCTGAAGGAGGTGAAGAAGCACACCAAGAAGGAATCTGGAGGGAGAGGGATATCAGAGTGTCCTGAGGCAGAAGCCAGGGCAGAGAGGGCAGCAGGATAGGGGGACACCTGGAGCCTCGGCCAGTGCAAGGAGCCGGAGGTGATGGGCACATGACAAACAAGACCTGCCACTTCTGTCAGGATCCCTGTAGTTAACTGTGTGGAAAGATACGGAAGAACACTTCAAGGTCATAAGGCAGCTCCATTGCTCCAATAATACGTAATGTCATACAGAAGTTGCATGGACCCAGAAGCAGCATATCACCAACTAGCTGTGTGGCTTTAGACAAATGGAAACTCAGTCTCCTTGTCTGTCGGATGGGACAACTGCGCCCTTTCGGGGTGGCTGTGAGGGCTGAGCGAGATGGTGCCTGCTGTCAGCTCCTGCCCAACAGGAGATAAGCACTCACTCCCCCGCCCTCTTCCCTTCTTAGTTCTTTCTCTACCTTCTGTGAGCTGGAGGAAAACAACCATTTAGCAAATAGTCTCCTTGTAGCAGAACGAGCCCTCCTACTGGTGTCCAAACAGCCCAGGTCCCCCTGGTGCTAACTCTGACATCTGTGCTGGCTTCACCCTCAGGACAGGATAGACCACAGTCGCCCTCTGGTCTCCACACACCCTGCTCCTTCCCTAAGTCACGGTCCTGCCTCAGCTCAGATCAGCACCACCTCTCACCTGTCCTCTCCCTGGTCCCCCTGCTTCCTGTCCTTCTCACATCCGTGCAACCTTCACCCTGCGACCAGCTTGATCTTTCTAAACGAGGGATCGAATCCTGTTACTTTCTGTTGGAAGAACTACCAACAGCTACACCCCCAACCCGGGCTAGAGAATAAAGTCTCTTTCATCCTCCCAGTGTTGAGACTCTCAGGCCCCAGGTTCTCTGGTCTCATTGGCCATCATACCACCCCAATGTGGTCACCAGTACCACGGCTGACAGCATTCACCTGTCTGGTTTGATGGCTGGTGAGGGCTCAGCAGATAGAGGGGCCAACACTGACACTGAGCCTGGCTGCAAGAACCTGATTGAAATAACAGACTCTAGTGAGTAAGAATGCATCGGTATTTGTTCATCACTTGCAACAATTCAGGAAACGGCTCCTCACCAATATGGACTGAATGGTTGTGTTTCCAGACAGTCATGTGCTGAACCCTAATTTCCAATGTGATGTATTAGGAATTGGGGCCGTTGGGTCCTGAGGGTGAAACCCATACGATGGATAAAATTAGTGCCCTTATGAAAGAGAGCTGAGAAGACTCCATTGCCCCTCCTGCCATGAGAGATTACAGCAAAAAGGGGGAGACCTCTAGGAACAGACTTCACCAGACACTGCGTATACTAGTGCCTTGATGTTGGACTTCCCAGCCTCCAGAAAGGTGAGGAATAAATCTTTGTAATTTATAAACCACCCAGTCTACTGTGATACAGGAGCCCCAACAGGCTGAGATGCTCCTACATCTGAAGCTGCAGGTGAGAGTGGGGCCCACGTGCGATGCTGGGCCACAGGTCCCAGCTCAGCTGCTCTCAGATTCTGACCCACAGGATGAGATAACATATGAGGGCAGTCTAGGAAAAACCCAGCCATAAATGCCTCTATTTTTCATATCACGTGGATGGATACTTTCAGGACAGCTCTTGTATGTTACTGATTTAAGCCCTTACATTTGGGGGTAATTTGTAAGACAAGAATAAATAAATAACGTACATGAACGGTTTACCAATTTCACATCATTTCCTAATAAAAATCACAGTTTAGACAAAGAATGTGAAAATGAAAAATGCTAATGCCACAAATGTCCATTCAGAACGGTGTGTCGTGAACTCTGGGAGAAGGCAGCCGCTCTCAGGCCACCCGTGATGCTGAGGGAGCAATGGAACCGGTTTTCATGTGTTGTCTTAAACCCTTCCCAGGCCTTCCTCCGTCATACCTCAGTGCTTTTAGTTTTCAGCCATTAACTTCTTTTCTCAGTGCCTCCACAGGGGTTCCAAGTGTTCACCTCTCTCTCCACGGTCCTGTGCCAGCCTCTCCCTTCCTCACTCACAGCAAACAACGGCCAGCCCGTGTGCTGCTACCGGAGGCCAGAGCCATTAAATGTGGAGTGAGTCTCCGTTCGTCTCACGGCCACCACTTAGGCTCTCAACAGCCAGCAGAGGCCACCTCTCAACTGCCTTCTGATGCAGTTTATTTTCTCCGTGAGGATTTGTCTAACTCCTTCCAGGACACCTGTCTGCAACCTGTGAAACTCCTGCTTAAATCTTAAGCCTGCCTTCTCAAAGACTGCTTTCTTTGCAACTTTGTGTCCGATCTTAGCTTTATAATTGGGCTGACCAGAAATACTGTTTTAAATGGGATGGAAGACAATGGTGCTGTCCTATTTCAAATGGTGTGTGTGGTCAGCCTCCTGACACCTTGAATTGAGCCCAGCAAGACTAGGCTGACCAGATGTACCATTTGAAATGGGACAGTACCATTGTTTTCTGTCCCGTTTAAAATGTGTGTCTGGTCAGGCTTTTAATCGAACTGTTTAAACAACAAAGGACACATGATACTTCCTGTATAGGGGGAATTGCCTCCCAATTAATTTATTAAGGTCCTAACCCCCAGTTCTTCATATGTGACTGCAATTGGTGACAAATATTTTTTTTTGTTTTACAAACCCTTTTTTTTTTTTTTTTTTTTTTTTTTTTTTTTTTTTTTTTTTTTTTTTTTTTTTTTTTTTTTTTTTTTTTTTTTTTTTTTTTTTTTTTTTTGCTTTTTTGGTATGTGGGTAGTTCCCTGGCTGGGAATCGAACCCAGGCCACAGCGCTGATAGCGCCAGCGCCGAAGCCTTAAGCCACTACACCATCGGGAACTCCGACAAACCTTTTAAAGAGGTAAACAAACATACAAAATTAAGCTCAACCCCATAAATCATTAGGGAATTGCAAATTAAATTAATGGCAGGTGGTGAAGCCAGCTTTCTCACGGTTCTGGTGGGAAGTTAGAGAAGCAAGGGGAGGAAGTTACAGTATCTATGTGATGATGGCTCAGGTTGGAGACTACAGCATAAATTCGTCTTTAGCTTAATGTGGATACAGATAGTTCCATATAGAAATCTTTATGCTTAGGTGTGCATATATAGGTTGGAATATGCTCATCTATTTCCCTGCATTGTCAGCTCGGCACATTTTGGTCCCAAATTTTAATTTTTTAATACCATTCTCTGATAAAACAAAGCAGGGCTCTTTTAAGAAATGGCAAATATTAGGACTGAGACAGTAAATATATGGATAATCTGAAATGATCAGAAATTAAGTAAGTACCAAGAAAAAG
Organism: Lyroderma lyra; assembly: GCA_004026885.1. Lineage (NCBI taxonomy): Eukaryota > Metazoa > Chordata > Mammalia > Chiroptera > Megadermatidae > Lyroderma > Lyroderma lyra. The sequence continues at coordinate 77,319 of PVJL010004850.1, forward strand.
ACCCCTACAAAGATAGAATTATGCCAAAGGAACACAGGAGCTGATGGAATCAATGAGCAACCAAATACTGTAGTACTGGATTATAACCAAAAGTTTAAAATAACTATTCAGGTGTTCATACTGGTAAAAAAAAAAATTACATAAACGTTTAAATAAGATTGAATAGAAATCTCCTATGCAGAATTCCAAATAAGTGATGTGGACAGGCATCCATCCATCAAGGAGAGATGAGCTGACCCCCTCTCCTGAAGTGCAGGCTCTGCACAGTGACTTCGTCCTAAAGACACAGAGTGTTGACTTGAGGAAATGTCACTTCACAGTGGGGAAACCTGACCCGGTGACCAAAGTTAACACTGACAGTGATGGTAAGTTGCCTTGATGCCTTGATATAAATTGATGAGAAAGCACTTTACCTCTCTAGGCAGTCTTTGGCTCAATTAAAGGACATAATTCCAAAAAGTGCCATCTATCCATAAATGGATTGGGTCTGCTTAACATATCTTCTCTGTCTATATTTAAGTAGAGGGTAGGGGACAACCTGCCTGAGATATTGTGGGAGTGAATTTCCTATTCTCAATTCAAGGATGGGAGCTTTTAAAATTCTGTCAGTCTCATAGTGAAGACTAAAAAAGTCTGCAATCAACGTCTAGTTGCAGTAAAGGCCCCCAGATGAGGAGCAATCTAAGCAGATCACACAAGCTCAAGAAAAGAACTACATTTTTTTCAGGAAAAGTGGATTTTGGACATCAATGAAGCAACGTCTGAACTTTGAGCATAAATTAAACTGTAACTCTGAACATGAAGTTCTTTGGACTGAATTTTATCCTCCCAAAACTCTATACTGAAGCCCTAACCCCCAATGTGATGGCATTTGGAGAAGGGGCCTTTGGGAGGTAATTAGGTTTAGATGAGGTCATGAGGGTAGGAGGACCTCTGGTGGGATTAGTGCCCTATAAGGAGAGACATCAGAGAACTTGCTCTCACCTTCTCTGATGTGAGGACCCAGTGAGGTGGCCATCTGCAAGCCAGGAAGACGGCTGTCATAGAACCCAACCTGCTGGCACCCTGAGCTCAGAGTTCTAGCCTCCAGAACTGTAAGAAATGCACTTCTGTTGTTCAAGCCACACAGTCTATGGTATTTTGTTATGGCAGCCTGAGCTCAGACACCGAGGTTATACGAGCCCAAGGCCTGAGAGGGACCTAAGCCAGAGGATACACCATAGCAGAACACACACCAATCTTTAGGATTGTGCAGGACCTGTTTGCAAGATGCCAGCCAATAGCGGTCTGATTGGACTCACTCCATTCTCCAATCCACAAGGAGGAAGAGACAAGGTCTTCAGGGTTTCAAGGTATTTATTTGTCATCTTTCAAGGAGACACTGAATGCTCAAACATCTAATAGTAAAATACATTGTGATCATATTTGTACTCCAAGTTTCCGGAGCAGGTTCTGTCACCCTAGCTTTGTGACTAGCCAAGTCGCTTTCCTTTTGAAAGTTGCGTTGACATCTGCAGAATAGGACGTGGTATCTCACAGGTCCTTTCTGGCCAGTAATCACTGCATTTATGGAGCCAGGTTTAGTGTTACCTGATTTCCATAAATCGTCAGCTTACCGAAAGTACGCTCCTGCCCCTATGTGACGGGGGGAGGGTCCCGAGTCATCAGTGCCGCTGCACCGCGCGGGTACACAGCGCTGGGCTGGAACCGAGGACGGCCCCTCCCACACTCCCCACAGCCCAGGTTAACTCTCCCTCAGCTTCTCCTGACGTTTTGGAGACGGAGAGAACATCGTAGTCATGCTCGTAGTGCGACGGCACGTCCGCAGTTCGTGACTGCGGACGGGGCGGAGGAGGCTCTCCTTTGGGGTCAAGCGAAGAGCCAAGCCCAAAAGTGCCATCGCGGGCCCAAGAGCGTGGACCCAGGACTTCCGGCAGGCGCTGGCTCCGGAGCAAGGAAGCAGGGCTCCGTCCCTGGGAGAGGACGCACTTCCGGCGCGCCGCGGCGCTCGCTCGCTCGCTATGCCCGGGCGCAGGCGCCGGGGCGGGGCCTCAGGTGGGCGGGGCCTGCTGAAGGCTTCCCGGCGCCACCGACCCGGAGCTCCAGGCGGGAGCCGAGCAGCCTCCGGGGCGCCGCGTCCGCTCCTGGCAGCGCTGCCGGCCGCCCTCCTCTCCTCGCCTGCGCTCCGGCTCCAGCCTCGGCCGCCCGACGCCCCGGCCGCCGCGGGCCGTGGAGCCCATGAGGGCGCGGGCCCCGCCGCCGCATCTGCGGCCCCGCCGTCGTCCCGGAGCGCCCCGAGCCGGCGCGGGCAGGGCCGCGGCATGAGCGCGGAGCCGCAGGAGAAGGCGGCGTCGGAGCCCGCGGCGGCAGCGATGCCGGAGAAGCGCGCGGAAGCGCAGGCCGCGGGCTGCAGCGCGGTGAGCGCGGGCGCGGGGTCCCAAGTCGGGTGAGGTCGGGCGGGGGCCCTGCGCAGTCCGAGGCCGCTTCGGGGCGGGGACCGGGCGCCGGCCCGCGGGCTGAGGCTCCGGTTCGGGGAAGCCCGTCCCTGCTGCGCTCCTCTAGCTGCTGTCGCTGCGCAGAACGAAGTGATACGTTTCCGAAAGCGTCGGACGGGAGACCGGTGTGTGTGACGCGGTGGTTCCCGAGTGCTCCGTTCGCGGGGCGGTCGGTACCGTTTCCGAGGTCCGAGCCTGCGGAACCAGCGTTCGGACCTCGGCGGGGCAGTCGCTGCCGGAGGCCGGGGAGCGCCGACCGGCTCCTTCCTCGTTTCTCCAGTGGCCGCGGGCGCGAGCGGTTGGGCAACGGCGTGTCCGGAGGCTGTGAGGCCCGGGGCCAGGCGGCGGTGCACGCTCAGGCCGCTCTCTTTCTGCAGTTCGCCGCGAGGGTCGGACGGGTTAGGCAGCACAGGCTTTGTGGTCCTGGTGGAACGCGAAGCAGGGAGAGTCTGTCCTTTCTTCAAGACACTTTTTGGGGATCTGTTTGGGACAGGAAGTTGAGAGACGTTACACTGAATGGAAACTTAACACCAAGCAAACGTTATTCTGAAGACAATCTGGGAATTTTAGGAAAATTAAGTATATGCAGTAGACTTCAGAATTTTTTAGCTGGCATGTCCAAATTCGCTTTTCCAGCATGGTAAGTGACTGAAGTTGGTGGTGTGAGTGTTAGTAGAATTGGGAGGACAGGCGAAGTAGGAGCCCGCAGAGCTGGTTTCTCCTCCCGGTTCTACTCGAACCAGGCAGGGTGCTGCCCCCGCCTTGCCACTCAACGCCTAATCTGTAAAAAGGCGGCTTAGTAACGTAGACGGCCCCTACCTGCCCAGGTGACTTTTTGTTTTTGAAACACCGTTAGGGCTCCTCATTTCAAAGATGAGATTTCCTGAAAGTGGGAAGTCTGTCTTGGTGAGGGGAGGGACAGTCTGTAGAATTGATTTCTGTCCTTTTGTTTCTGATTATGTAAAAAGTAGACCAGTCATCTTCCTGCCCAAAGGGAAACGATACTGACAGCTCCTGATGTCTCCCTGGGCTTGCTAGACAGTGATGGCCAACCAGTGGCCAAGCTGGTTACTTGGAAGGTGCCTCCCTCGTTCCTTCTCAGACCTGCGCGTCCAGTGCATCACTAGGTCTAGCTAAGTTGAGCAGGTGACGACTAAGTTTTATTCTCTCCTCTCCATTCCTGAAGTTCAGTTCCTGAGCATTGTTGACCTGGTTTTTGACTGTGCCTTGAGATTCTCTTACCTCGCCATTACTCTGTCTTCCACTGCCTGGACTAGTGTGATCTTACATGTAAATAGGATCATTGCTGCTGTCTGTAATTTTTTTCAGTGGTTCACAGGACAGCAAAATAACCTGGCAGGTTGAAGCATGATAGCATAGTGATTAGATGAGCATGCTTGGAATCTCTGTTCCCACTGTGTATTACCTGTGTAACTTTGGGCAAGTTACATAACCTCTCCGAATTAATAGTAGTGTTTATCTCAGGATTGTGAGGGTTACTGAAACCTGGCTCCTAGTAAGTCCTTAGTAAAATGAACTGTTCTTATTTCTAATAGTTTTGGCATGAACGATTGGCCAGATGTATAGGTGATTCCTGACTGATAAAACTATTCATTTCCCTCCCATTTATTAATCTATACAGGAACTGGAACCCAACCTAAAAATTAAAATGCTAGTTTTATGTGCTTAGAGCGGAACTCATGAGGGGTATTTACTCAGAGAAACCTTGACAACTTATTCCCGATTTCTTTGGGCACAAGTAGATGCCTTGTCTCTGACGGTGGTGAAGTCAGTATGAATACACTGTAGTGAATAGTGAAAGTGAGTTTTGCTGTTTGCTGTGCTTAGTAAGATGACTAGTGTGGTCAGGTGGCAGAGTCCGGTCCCTGGTGCGGTGTGGCATGTGTTGTGGCTGTGGAAGTAGTGAATGCCTTCAATCATGTATGTCCTTACCGTATGTGTGCCAGCACGCTCACAGGGTGTGTCTGTCCTGCTGGCAGTTTCCAGGTAACTTCCAGGTGCTATTTTCTGTAGCCCCCAAGACTTGATTTCATTTTAATGTGTTGGAATTTCCTTATCACTTGATTTTGTTTCACGTTCTTAGATGCTACTCATAATCAGGGAGACTGCCATTGTGCAGGGATTTTTCTACCTTTTTGGCAAAAAGCTGTCACTGACATGAAAAACACATTAGCAGAGAGATGTATTGACCTGAATCCTAGAAGGGAATCAGGTATTTACTCCAAGAATTACTCTTTCTGGAAAAGGGAGGTGCAGATTAATTTTTTATGTGGGGCAACATATGGATGGATGCAAGTTCTTTTTTTGCATATAGATAACCAGTTGTTGCATCAAGTGGTGAAAAGACCTTTTTGTTCACTGAATTGCCTTTGTAGCTTTGTCTGCATTCAGTTATCCGTATGACATACGAGTCAGTCGGTTGTGGATTCTCTTTTATGTTACATGCACCCATTCGTTTATCTTTGCATCAGTACCCCTTGATCTCTGTTGCTGGAGGTTCAGCTACTCTCCTGTCATCCCATCCTGATCACCTAGTAACCACCATCCTGCTTTTAGTTCCTGCGGTTGACTGCTCTAGATACCTCATACGAGTGAAATTTTAGGCTCTTTCTTTTTGGTGACCGGCTCATTTCACTTAGACATGATGTCCTCACGGTGGTTGTGGTTGACACATGTTGACACATCTTGTCTTCAGGGCTGTTGAAGACATGTGCAGCATGTCTCAGAATGTCCTTCCTTTAAGACTGAATATTTCATTTTATATATCGCCACATGTTATGCACCCATTATCTGTTGACGAGCACTTGGATTGCTCCTGTCTTTTGGCTATTGTGAAGAAGGCTGCTGGCACATGAGTATACAAATACCTCTTTGAAACCCCGCTTTCAGTTCTTTTGAATATCTACCCAGAAATGGAACTGTGGGATGACTGGGTAATTCCAGTGATTAATTGAGGAACTGCCATACTGTTTCCTATAACGGCTGCATCCTTTTACATTCGCACCAGCAGTGCACAGGGCTTCTAATTGTTCCACATCCTCACCAGTCTTGTTATTTTCTGTTGTTTTGGTTGGTTTTTGGTTATGTTTTCGTTTTGGATAGTAGCCATCCTGATGGGTATGAGGTGACATCACATGGTTTTGATTTTGCGTTCATCTAATAATTAGGGATGTGGAGCATTTTTCATAATGTGTTGGTCATTTGTATATCCTCTTTGGAGAAATGTCTCTGTGAGTCCTTTGCCCATTTTTAAATTGAGTTATTTTGGTTTTTTGTTTGTTTGTTTTGTTACTGGGTTGTAGAAGTTCCTTACATATTCTGGATGTTAGCTCTTTATCAGACACATGCTTTACAAATATTTTATCCACAGGTTGCCTTTTCACTCTTTTGATTGTGTCTTTTGATGAACAGAAGTTTTAAATTTTAATAAAGTTAACTTTAAAATTTACATTTCAATGTAGCTCAGTATCTGTTTTTGTTTGTTTGTTTCTGATAGTGTTGGAGTCATGTCTAAGAATCCATTACTCAATCCAAGATGTACCTCTGTGTTTTTCTAGGAGCGTTATGGTTTTAGCTGGGTCATTCATTCGTGTTGAGTTGATTTTTTTTTTTTTTTGCTTTTTGGTACGTGGATAGCTCCCTGACTGGGAATCGAACCCAGGCCGCAGCGCTGACAGCGCCAACGCCGAAGCCTTAAGCCACTACACCATCAGGGAACTCCCTGAGTTGATTTTTTTATATGGTGTGGAAATTCAGTTTTCTCGGCGGTATTTGTTGAACAGACTGGTCTTTCTCCATTGAATGGAGTTGGCATTGTTACCAGAGATCAGTTGAAGACAGATACGGGTTTATTTGTAGATTCCCAGTTTTGTTCCTTTGGCGTATATGACGACCTCTCTGTCTTTTGCTTCCATGTGGGCAGGTCACTGATGTTGGGAAACGTGTGTGGGACCAATGGGAGTCACTTTCAACTTTACCTTTTTCCAGTTGAGAGCAGATGACCTGATTTGACAAAAGCCATATGCCCTAGTTCACGTGAACTTTTTAGGTCATGTTGAGAAATCAGGTGAGGGTATTGGTAGAACTTATCCTTTTGCCTAGGTACACTCTAGGCAAGTCCGTCTTAGCGTGGGGAAAGGGGTGGGTGGAGAAATACTGTCTGCTCTTTGCCTTAGGAACTGTTCACATTCGACTCCTTTTACCTCTTCCTCAGGTTGCTGCCGTTCAGGCTACCTGCCATATGTGTGTGCTAATTCTGTTTGTGGAGGTATTTGGGCTCTGAGAAAGGCAGTGTAAGCAATACAGTGGTTAGTGGCACACACTCTGGAGGCGTGTAGCCCTCCATGGAATACCAGCTCAGGCAGTTACTAAACACTTGCGTTGGGCAAGTCACTTAAATTTTCTTCATCTGTGTTTTGTCATCTATAAAATTGGGGCTAATAATAGTCTTGTCTAGTGAGGGTAAAATGATATGTGTAATGTGCCTTGATCAGTGCTTGGCACGGTGTCTGTTGCTGCTGTTACAGGATAATTTTTGACTGTCCTGGTCCTTCGGAGTGTTTTCCTTTTTTATTTTACAGGCACAAAATGAGAGGTGGGATAGTTTCTTCTATTGCGAGCATTGTCCCCAGCACGTAGCTGACACATGGTAGAGCTCAACCAATATGTGTTGAATGAATGAGTTAGTTGAAGATGAGTATTTTCCTTTCTAAAGAATGTTGCTAGAGATAGGATTATTTTAAAAATAGTTCTTGGCGTCTTGGTTTGCTTTAAGTTGAGTGCTGCTGATAAATGAAGAGTTTGCAAAGTTTAGTGAAAAGCAGTTATTTTACAAATATTTAATGAATGCTTAATCTGTCCAACATGATAGCCATCTTATTTACCAAACTATTTAATGTTGTGCTGAGAAAATGTTACACTTTTTTGGAGAAGTTATTTATCTGAAGACGTAAGCAGTAAAGTTGCTTTCCCTCCTTCCATTCTAGTACTATTTGGAGGAAGAAAAGCAAAGCCTTCAGGTACAATCAGTTATTTGGTTTTCAAAACCATTTGTGTTCTTTATTCTTGTGTTTTTATTCACCCTTTTACTGTGTCGACATCAAGGTTTATTTTTTCAAAATGTGTTAGAAAGCCACAATAAATAAAAAATTGATATTTTGACTGTTTTATGCATTTAATAACATTTTGAGCTGCTTTGCATATAAATGACACTTATTTTAAATTTTTGTTATATGGTCATATATGTACTAATATTGAATTTTAGCAAAAAAATACTCAAAACATACTAAGTAGCATCAATTAGGTTTAAGTATAGATAAATTAGAATCTAATGGCATTGATGACTTTACAAATTCATTACAAAATGTTACACAACATGGCATGCAAAACATCTTTGTTGTTGATAGTGCAGGCCACAGGAAGACATATTTTAAAAATCTTGTAAATGGAGAAAAGTCCTTGAAACAGTTTCACACTGAATAACAAAAAGTTTTTCCGAGCTCATGGGGTAAACGTGAGCACTGCAGTCAGCGAATGGAAATACTCATTTGACTATAGCCGAATGTTGCAACATAAGGATTAAAAACTTTCTGAAAGCTTTATTTTTTACGAAACATTTTACTATCCTGATAGATATCACTGGTGTACGTAAAAAGTAGCAAATGTGTGAATTACTACAACACTGAGAGCTTATAGTGAAACGTGCTTTTCATGTCTGTGTTCGTATGATGACTGAGTCTGTGGCAGCGCTCTCCAACTCTGGAGTTTTCTAGCAGAGTAGCTGTTAAAATTACTTCTCTCTCTGCTTGGAAGTACAATAGAGCCATCAGTCTTGATTTCTTAGCTTACCCATAAAATTCAAACTGGATATTTCGTTTTTAATTGCTTAGCATTGTGCATGTGTTGAGGAACTCGATCATGAGGGCATTTGTCACTGCACATAGTAGGAACACCGGGAATAGTGAGCTGAGTGTGGCAGTTTAACGTCACCAAGGACCTGGTGGGCTCATCTCATTCATGTGCTCTGCCCTTCCCATTGTACGACCCTTGTGGTCTTAAGGTGGTTGACAGCACTAAATGTTCTTACGTAACAGTGCCCCCCACAACAGTGTTTTGTGTCCCTAGAAGAATGAAGAAAGGTCCATGAACTGTCCCACTGATTTCCTGTTCACTTAAAAATTTTTTTTGACAACCCTTCTCCTGTTTTGTTATCATGTAATACCTGGTCCATTTTCAAGTATCCATGATTAACTGAAAAATATTCTTTTTCCATTTAGTTTATTTGAGTCAAAACCCCAGTGTTCACACCCTGGTTTTGGTTAGTATTTGTTAAATTTCTTTTAATAGATATACTAACGTAGTTCTCGCTCCCTCTTTTTTCTTTTCCTCTGCCATTTCTTTGTTGAAGAAACTGGCTCGTGGGTTTCACAGTTTCTTCTACGTTCTGGGTTTTGCTGTTGAAAAGACCCGAGAAAAGACGTTAGTCTCGGAAGAGAACCTTTTTCCATCTCACATGTATCTCGTCAGTGTTACTGTAGGGAGAGAGAAGCGCTATCTGGGTGCATCATTGACTAAGACACAAAACTCCCTTCCTTCCTGGCATTCCCGTTCCCAGGGAGGTAGGCGGTAAGCTCAGAGGAACTGCACAGTTTGTTAGGAATCCTCTAGAAAACAATGGAGGATAGCCAGGGGACAGGGGGGTGGCGGACGTTGGTGGATGTGTAGGATGATGTGTGGTCACAGGCAGTGGGAGCCCCGGAGGGTGGAGCAGAGGAGCGCATGACCTGATTTTCTTGTAAGTGGGTCACTCCACTGTGCAGTGTAATCCCGGCACGAGATGCCCCAGCATTCCCGTGGGGGAGAGCCGGACAGGGCCGGCGGCCGGAATGACCGTCACGGTCTCCGGGGCTTCCTCGCAGGCCTCATGAGACTGAAGAGTCACTGTTCTGTCGCCAAAGGCAGAAACTGGTGCTCTTTGAAGGTTGGGTTACGTCAGGGGCCTTATGGTTTCTTTTGAGTTGTTAGGTGCCTATGTTTTTATTTTCTTTTTTAAACTTTGTAAAATGATTTGTGTTTTGCACATGTCTTATTTAATGGCATTTAAAATTGATTTTTTTAGAAAATTTTTGGAACTACAAAAACTTGAATAATAAAAAAGAACAGTCATATTCCTTTCTAAGTTCAGCAATTATCCTTTTATAACATTTACTTCAGAAAATACATGTACCAGATGTGTGTGTATATTATTTTATCTATTTTTTGCCTGTGCATTTGACAGCAAGTTGCCGACATGAAGAACACCCAAGGAATTTGACATCAGTACCGTATGATTATCTAATGTAGAGCCCATGTTCACATTTTTTTCTGTTCCCGTTTCATCCAGGAGTCAGTCCCCCATTTGGTTATGACTCTTGTTCCCCTTTTTATCTTTCATGACATTGAGATGTTCAAGAACAGGCTAGTTGACTTGGGGAATACCCTGTAGTCTGAATCTGTCTGGTTATTTCCTCATGATTAGATTTTAGTTAAACCATGCAGATGTACTGTTAACCTTTTAAAGACTTAAAATTATAAATTTAAGAATAATGTGGATTTAAAAGTCTGTTATAAGCATTACTTTCAATTCTACCAAGTGCTAGCAAAGCACTTTATCTTATAATAAGCATTGACACTGAATCAAAGAACTTGAAATTGAGGGGAATTTTTTATTTCATCTCCAGAAGTCACAAACTGCAGAAAACTATCAGAATAGGCACAGTGTTAAAACAGAAAGAGACAGCTGAAATTTTGACACCTTTAGGACCCAGTTGATTATTTACTACAACTCCAGTGATTAGTATTGGTGAGAAAAGTCTATACTCGTGGTACCTTCTATAATTAAAGATGAAAGAGTCAAGGATACCCCAGAATAAAGTTTTATCTTAAATATTCCAGTTAGGTCCTAAGTCAGGTGTGTGTGTGTGTGTGTGTGTGTGTGTGTGTGTGTGTGTGTCATGGCATTGTAGGATAATGGGTTTTTAAAACTTTGCCTGTTTTTCATAGTAACTTTTTTCCTTTTTTAGCTACAAGGCTTTGGCCGACCAAGCGTATGCCATGCTGCTATTGTCATCTTCCTTGAATTCTTTGCATGGGGGCTGTTGACAACTCCAATGTTAACTGTAAGTATTGCGAACTGGGTCCTAGTGTGTGAGAGCAGAGTAGACGTTCTTAAGCTCACGCGGTTGGACAGTTAACTGCACAGACTCATCCTAGGACAAGTGCTGCACGCCTCACTGCTGAAATACCACTACGGTCACCTCTGAAGCTCTCCCCTTGGGAAGTTAGGCACCGACGCCAGTGTCTCGTCCGTCCTTCCAAGTAGTTTTGGAACTCCTTTTCTGGAATGGCCACCAGAGCTGCTCTCGTCCCCAAAACCTGACAGGTAAGTTCGTGAACTTGGCACCGTGCACTTACGTTGGCAGCAGCGGGGAACAGCTCAGTAGGGTGCATGCTAGAGTGCTGCCAGCGTACACGCACGGGGACAAGTTCGTGAACTTACTCGTCAGATTCCGGGTCTCACACGACCAGAGGTTCCCTTGGACTGTTTAGTTTACTGTGTCCCCTGGGGCTGGGTGAGTAACGTCAGCGTGGGGAGTGGGGTGAGAGTGGACAGGTGTTCCGGTGGAGCCCAAGCTGCTCCTGCAGCAGTGCCTGTCGTAGCCACTCAGTGACAGAGCAGTTCAGGCCCCATATTTTGAAATCTTTAGTTACTTCCTGTGAGATGCTAGAAAATCACATGTTTGGTTGAAATTTCCTGAAATTTGCACATTGACCACTAACTCAGTTTGAAAAATACCGTGTGAGTCCAAAAGCGTAGTGCGCGTTGGCTAGCGTGCCACCTGCACTCTAGACGCCCAGCTAGCTGGAGCGCTGGCCTGCAGCCCGGTGCCAAGCTGTGTCCTTGGAACTGGGGTGGGCACTGCGCGTGGGCGCTCTGGGCTTGGTCCGGAGCACTGCAGCGGTCTGTCGTGTGAATGCGTGTGGCTTTAGCCACTCACACGGCAGCCGGAAGTGACCTGGGCACTGTCCTTTTTGAAACCCACCCCATTCGGTTCTGCAGGTGCTCCACCTGGGAGTCTCACTTGGGACAACTGCTTGTCCGATTGTTGTCCTGGGGACCAGTATGGAGGTCAGCAGCTTTGAGAGGAAGATGCCAGGCGATGTTTTGTGACCCTTTTTTTTTTTTTTTTTTTTTGCTTTTTGGTATGTGGGTAGCTCCCCGACTGGGAATCGAACCCAGGCCGCAGCGCTCACAGCACCAGCGCCAAAGCCTTAAGCCACTACACCACCAGGGAACTCCCTTGTGACCTTTAACGCATTCAATTACAGACGTTTTTCCTGCTTCCTCAGTTCTGGGCTTTATTTCCCAGTATTGGGTGTGTTTCCCCTTGGGTTCTGGAGACTTTACTTCTTCAAAGAGCTTCTTTTTCACCTTCAAGTATTAGGGTTCCTTGTCAGGCTTCCAGGCTCCCCTCTGTCATCCAGAAGTTCTCAGTATTTCAGCATCCCAGGAATGTTGTAGATTTAGTTTTATGTTCCTTCTGTCCTGTCAGTGGAATCTTAGGTGAGTGGGGAAAAACAGCCGTGTGTGTGTGTCTGGAACGTGTGTATATGTACTTGTGTGTGTGCAGGTGCTGTTAGCTTCATTGTACTGGAAGTCAGTTGTCTAAATTTTCTAAGTCATTGTTCAGGAATGATAAGCAGGCTCATCGTAGTACTTTGCTTACTGTACTCCTTCCCAGAAGAAAGGCGATGTCTTCCTTGAGGTTTTTAATATGGAAAGATGTTTAAAAATGGGAGCTTTGATCTTATAGGAGATATTTTATATACCGTTTATAAATAGGTTTACTTTATTATGGTAACGGTTCTTATGTAGTGAAATTATTTATATACTTCATTTAATTTTTGACTTTATAAAAAGTTAATAGAATACTGCTGTTTTCTTTGGAGCTGCTTTATTTAGTCATTAACAAAAAAGTTACTTCTTGAACTTAGGTCTCCAATAAAATTCCACTGTTTCTGTCTTTTTCATTTTTGATTGGAAACAGCAGAGTAGTTTTTAAAAGCACAGATTGAAAAATTTTAGAAGAACTTCCTGCATCAGGGCCCTGTTACCCAGAGACGGTCTCTCCTGCTGCCAGAAATTCCATTACATCTGTTCAGTTCAACGTGCAACTCGGGAAATGCACGCGTGGTCGTGTGCACACGGATGTGGTTGTACCAGATTAAATAGGCCACCCCTCCTTCCTAGACGGCATCACCTGCACGGGTGAATGCGTGCTTAGATCATTTTGAGTGTAGAATTTTGTTCGGAGAGGTCGGAGGTTGGGTGTGAGGATGCGTGTGGATTCTGCCCTGAGCCTTGGGGTCAGTCCTCTATGCTGGTCTTTCAGGTCGTCCTGGTTGTGGGCCAAGAAATGCCCATGCAGCCCCCTCTCTCCTGCTCCTTCCCGGCTGGAGCATTGGCGCTGCACCTCCTGGGGCCACAGTGAAGTGGGTGCGGTGTCTCACACGCCCCGCCTGTGGGCCCCCTTTCCTCTGTTGCGCGGGCCCAGTGAGGCCTGGAGTGCTCTCCTCTCGCCTTCTTCCTCCTCCCTCCCCCAGCGGGAGAGTTCCAAGTGGGGGCCCGCAGGGCCGCATCCCCGCTCTTCCCTTTGTTTCTCCTTTGTGTAACCCTCTGCCCGCCTGCAGGTCCCTTAATGTGACGTGTGGGTTTCTTAGCTGTGATTGTGCGTTGTGTAGGGAGTCCTTGGTTGAGGTAGAGGTGTTTTATTCATTGTAATCTCCAGAGGAGTTTTTTGGGTGTCCCTCTCTTATTGCCCTTATTTTATTTTTAACATTTATTTCTGTAATTTTTTTTAATGCGTTCACTACCTGTGAACTCACTCACACATGACCCAAGAAATAGAACACTATTTATATCTACCCGTATCCGCTTGGCCTCTTATCCTGCCGCCTCCACAAAGATAACCACAGTTTTGAACTTTGTATTTATCATTTACTTGATTATTTTCTAGTTTTGGCTCATATTATTTTAAATACACATACACATATATACGAGGGCTGTCTGGAAAAACTCCAGCCATAAGCGCCTCTATTTTTCATATCGCATGGCTGGATACTTTCCGGCCAGCCCTTGCATATATCTAAACGATTTACCATTTAATTCTGGTTAGTTTTAAACCTAATAAGAAGGCTGTCACATGTCCACTGCTCATGTTTTCTTCAGGGGCTCCCTTTCTCTCTGTTGTGCTGTAGTAACACAGCTCATTCTTCTGTCCTCCTGTCGATAGACATGTCAGCTTCCAGTGTCTTCGTTGATTAAACAAGGCTTCTGTAGACGTTCTTACACGTGTGTTTTGATGTTCGTGTGCTTGGTTTTCTTTAGTGGCTAAACTGCTGGATAAATATGCAGAAATTGAGTTTAACCAGGTTTGGCAAGTTGTTTTTCAGAGTTATACTAATTTAGATTCCCACCAGCAATGCATGAGAGATTCTCTGATTCTAAATCCTGTGGTATAGCGTCTATCTAAAATTTGGTTTTAGAGGACACTTTTTTGAATTCAATTACTGTATTTTATTCCTTGTATCACAGTTCTAACTTTTTTTCCTTTTTTCCTTATTTTGCATTGAGTAGTTAGGGTAATTTTTCTCCTATTGGAAGTGTTCTACTCTATTCCTGTAATTTTGTGGTTACCATGGCATTTCATGCAAACTTATCAAAGTCTACTTTTAAGCACTACCTTTACCCTCATCCAGGATAATAATATTAGTGTACCTGAGATAAATGAATGTAAACATTTTAAAATGTAAGGTATAAAATGTAAAGTTTATATTCACCTCATTTATGTTTATATTGATAAGTATTTTAATTCTGTACAATCAGAAATAAAACGTAGGACACTTTATTTCTCTTTCATAGTATCGCTTTCTCTTTTCATAGTATCATTTTCTTTGCTCTCTATTTTCTTTTGACTCGGACCTTACATCTGGATTAGCTTCCTTCTTCTAAAGGCATCTGTTTTATATTCCCTTAGTTAGAGTCTATAAGTTTTAGTGAACTCATTACTTTTATGTTAGTAAACTAGGGTTTGTTGGATTAAAAATTGTTTATATTTGCCTTTGTTCTCAAAGGATGTTTTTACTGAGTCTAGAATTTTATGTGGGAATTTGTTTTGTTTTTTCATTACATACATTATAGGACAGCAGGCTCCTTGTCTGCGTTCCTTTGTTAAAACTGTCTGTCTGTTGCCCTTCTGTTCTTTTGAAGGCAATGTATATTTTTCTGGCTGCTTTTAAAATTTTTCTTTGCTTTTTTTCTGCTGTTTTGATTTGGTTGTGAGTGTAGATTTCTTTTTACACTGCTTAGAATTTGTTAGGCTGCTTTAATTTCTGCATTGATGTACTAATATATCATTGGCTCTAGTACATTCTTAGCCATTGGCTCCTAAAATAATTTTTTTTAATATATTTTTATTGTTAGACTTATTGGGGTGGCATCTGTTAGCAAGGATTACATAGGTTTCAGGCTTACAATTCTACAGTGCATTGTCAACTTGATGTATAATAAGTTCACCACCTAATGTGACTTCTCTTTCCATCACCTTATATTTAGCTTCCCCCCTCCTCTCCCACCCCCTCCCCTCTCTCCCCTCCCTAACCCACTCGTCCCCAAATAAACATTAAACTATTGATTGTGTCCATGGGTTACTAAAATAATTTTTATTGGAGCCTCTCTGTCTCTTACCTTTCTCTTTTATTGTCTGTCTGTTTTTTTTGTTTATGCAGCATTCTGGATAACTTCTTTTGACCTACTTTTACGTTCAATAATTTCGCTCTTCAGTCATGTCTAATCTTTTAAAACATATCCACTGAGTTCTTTTAGACATCTGGAGGTGCTACTCAGTCTGGAATCACTGTAATCCCAAATCAAGGCTTGACGTTTCCTGGATTGCGATTAGTTGGCATAAGACTACGTTGCAGGTCCATACCTGGGTTTGCATAACCCTTTGAGGACCTGCTTAGAATTGTTGGCAGTTGAATGAATAGCCAATTAACATTTTATTTTTGTGGATACTTTTGCAACAGAGTGCCAGGATTATCTCTTTGTTCTTGTCTTGTTTAGATTTCTGCCTTACTATCTTGTTATCTTTTCACACTTTCAGGAGATTTCTGATATTTCATTGATACCTAAGATTTGTCATTGCAGGGTTCCACCTCACTGACCTGGCCTGCCATTAACAGAAGCAGAAAGCTCTCCCTTCTAACCCGCTCTTGAATTTGTCTTTGACGTACGTTTTGTTTTTTGTAGGTTCTACATGAAACATTTCCTCAACACACATTCCTCATGAATGGTCTCATTCAAGGTGTAAAGGTGAGAACAGTTTTTGTGTGGTTCACCCAATCCATAAATGATTTACTGGTAAAAGCAGAACTTTGTTTTTATTAACATGTGAACAGTAGTTTCTAGAGTGTTTGTTTATATTTGTTAACTTGTAATTGCTGTGCCCATCAACAGAACGGAGTGGGCAGGTGTTGATGTCTTCTTTTGAGAGATACTTGGAGATTGAGGACAAGGAAGCACAAAGATAGGTGTAGTTAGGTATATAGTCTTCTGGCACTGCTAGTGTTCTGGCTACAACTTCCTGAATTCTCAGCTCCTTAACTTAATTAGCCTTAATTTATTGTTTAAATTTTAATGATACTTATCAAGAAATAAATACTTTTTAAATTTTAAATGTAATGTTAAAAGACATTATTATGTTCTAGTGCCCACATTATAGTAGTATATGGGTGTAGTGTCTGATTTGTTCTTTTCAGCTTAGATAATATCAGTCTCTCTGTATTTTTCCTCTATGCCGAGCAGCACACTTAAAATTAAGTCCTAATAATTTGATAAGTTAAATTCACAGCTGGAGCAGCATAATTGCAATGAATACTATTTATTCTTTGTTTATTTTTAAAAAGTACTTGAGAAGGCTTACAATAAGTAAAACAAGGTAATTTAAATAATGGTTGAAGCAAGGAGTTGTTAATATGATAGATTCTTGGGGAAGTTACTTCCTAGATGTTTTGTCTTACGGCCTAGTTAATAAAATGTGTGTTAGTCTGGTTCTGCAAAATAAAACCAATTAGTTCTATATCCTAAAG
Organism: Lyroderma lyra; assembly: GCA_004026885.1. Lineage (NCBI taxonomy): Eukaryota > Metazoa > Chordata > Mammalia > Chiroptera > Megadermatidae > Lyroderma > Lyroderma lyra. Next base: position 94,022 of record PVJL010004850.1, read on the forward strand.
CTGAGCGGCCTGCTACACTCTTACTTAAGAGAAATTCACAATGTTACTCTAAAGAAAACATAAAACAGGATTTTTGGATTGATTAAAGGGCTCAAACAATAACTGTTGAACTTCAATAACTGTTGAACTTCGACTTATTGAACTTTTTAATAAGGACTTGTGTACTTCAACAATTGAGTATTGTTTCAGAGTTTTGGGGTATTAATAATAGACCCTATGGCAAAGCACAGCGGTATTAAGATACCTTAATGTGCATGTGAGCACAGTGGGGTGAATGCGGCTTCACATGGCCTTAGCTTTTGATCTGTTCTGCATCTTATTAGCTATGTTACCTGAATCTCATCATTTCAGCTCCCTAACCTCAACTTTATCACTCATGAAATGAGAAGGATAAAGGATCTTTCCAGTAGGGTGATTATGAGGATTAAATGAGCCACTATATGTATAGCTGTTAGCAAAGTACTTTCGGATGCTAAATACTCAATACCTGTTGCAAAGAAAAATATGTAAAAACCAAAACTATTAGAAGGAGATATTGGTGACTATTTTTCATACCACTTTGGAGAAATATTTTCTTTTTAGAAAAAGAATTCATAAAGGAAAAGAATGGGTCATTTACCTAAACTTTTAACTTTTCACTTTGGTAAGTCAAAACCAGTATCATCATAATTAAAAGGCAAATGACCGAATGTTTTCGCCGCCCATCTAACAGCAGGAGGACTACATAGAGGTCTGCTCAGAGTGAAATGCGGGAAAAGCTTCTGTCACAGAAGGGCAAAGAAGGATGTAAGCCGGCAGTCTACAGAGATGTCAGTGTAAAAATAAATGTATCACTAGTAAGCAGTGAAGCTCAAATTAAACAACATTTTCTCATACAGATTGGTTTAAAAGTTTAAACTGACAAGAACTACTTCAGTGTATGTAAATTGGGCTCCCATGCATTCATTGTTGATGAGAGGAAAAATTAGCGTAGCTTTTCTAAAAGGCAGTATTTTAAGATCCTTGAAAACATTCACATATTTTAACAAAGTAATTCAATTTCTAGAAAATTGCTCTAATCAAATAGAGTTATTTTGAGATTCAGGTAAAGGGCTACTTATAATAGTAAATATGGAAATAATTCAAATACCTTAACAATTAAGAGAAACATATGTGGTACAGCATATGAAGGACGCATTCTGAAGAACATCATGTAATGTATGCAACAAAAAGGATATGAAACCCTGTACTGTGGTTTCAGTTTTGTTTGGTCCAAAATACATGTATATAAGCAGGGGAACAGATTAAAACGGAATCACCTGAAGTTTGAAAGTGTGTGGATTTGTGGATGATTTTTAGGTTTCTTTTTTATATCTTTTGTTCTCATTTGTAGATGTTTCACAGTTCAGTTTTACTCTGTAAGTTTACTATTCTAAGGCACAGAAGAGAAGGTTTAGATTGGGGTAAGCATCAAGAAATAGTTCTGTGAATTCTTCAGTTTCAGTTTGAGGTGTTTTGTTTTATGTTTTACAGTAGCTTTCTTGAAATGTAATTCACATACCATGCAGCTCACCCATTTATGCAGTCATCAGGACACAGCCGACTTCAGAACATCCCATCACCCCCAGGAGAAATCCTGTGCCCATTAGCAGCCACTCTGTCTCTTCAACTTCTTTAGACTTAGGCAAAAGACCTGCTTTCTTTTCTGTCCATTGGCCTGTTCTGGACAGTTCATAGGAGTGGAATCATACACCATAATGGTCTTCTGTGACTGGTTTCTTACCATTTAGTACGACGTTTTCAAGGTTTGCCTGTGTGGTAGCACATAGTAGTACTTCATTCTCTTTACTGTGAAATTCTGCTCCACTGTATGGTATGGATAGACTACAGTGTATCCATCAGCAGTTGATGGACATTTGGGGTGTTTCCACTTTTTGGCTACTGCGAATGATGGTGCTGTGAACATTTGTGACATGTTCTCACTTTATCCTTGGAATATACCTGGGTGTACAGTGCTGGGTCGCATGGCAGCTTGAGTTTTTAAAATTGTGTTTTCAAATTAACTCCTCTTTTAACCCAGTTTTAGAAGTTTATTTAGGAATCAGGCATTGTCTGTCAGTCATGGGGGCCACGTCTAAATCTGACCTTTGCTTCTCTCCCTCCCACAGGGCCTGCTGTCGTTCCTGAGCGCCCCGCTGATAGGCGCTCTGTCGGACGTGTGGGGGCGCAAGCCCTTCCTCCTGTGCACCGTCTTCTTCACCTGCTTCCCCATCCCGCTGATGAGAGCCAACCCGTGGTGGGTGGCTCAGCCCTCCGTGCTTGGGGCTGTCTGCAGAGCACTTACCCGCTTCAGAGCAACACCTTTTCTGTCCATTTCTTCACCTCGGTAGCCTTAGACTTAGTTCTGTGACCTCTTCATGTCCCCAGGACAAATGGGCACAATGGCACGGCCCAGACTGGCTTTCAGTACTACCAGAGAGATCAGATGAAAACACAGATGCACCTGCTCTGAAAAGGTGTTGCTGCCCTGAGGTCACGCAGAGGGCGGGTCTGCACATGGGTGGTGTTTCTCAGCTCGGTGGTCCAGGGCACTGACAGAAACTGTACGTCAGTAAGCAGGAGCCACTTCCGTGTGCACTATAGCGAGGCCCGTAGCCTGTTCTAAGTCATAGGAATTTTAATTTGTTTCTTTTTTAATCTGTGGAGAGACATTTGTTTGTTTGTTTGTTTTTTGCTTTTTGGTATGTGGGCAAGCTCCCTGGCTGGGAAGGAATTTTAATTTGATCTCACTATCTCGTGATAAATAGGGAGAAAATATTTAGCATGCTACCAAGGATGGGTTGGAATACATACCTGAGCTGTATGTATGTAAAGTAGCTTAATTGTTTTGCAAGAGTCCAGAGGATGGTATTTTGGCCAAAATTCCTGCTGCTGATCTCAGCACCATGAAGAGCACATCTTAGAACCAAGGGGTTGTGTTGTTTGTTATCAATGCAGTTAACAGATTTTTATTGCAGGGGTGTATGGGGGGGGGTCATGTGAAAATACCCTCATTTGATTGTCTGGTCGGAATTTTATGTGAACGTCTGTCACGTTCTACATTTGTCAGATACCCATAATGGCTCGTTTTGTGTTCTACCAGGTGAAGACTTTTTATAACACGCTTATTGGTGTTGAGTCTTTCTGTACCAGAACAAGTCATGTTTTTCCAATGAATTCAGGCTTTTTCACGTCATCTGAACACCTTAAAATTATTTGCGTTAGATCGTTAAATGGTTCTACCCTTGCAGTTTTCATGCTGCTGCTTTTGCTACTTGTATCAGCTAATGATTGTTTAAAAAAAAAAAAAATGATGCCTGTGGACTTTACTTTGTAAAGGAAATGTTATCATTAAGTGTTAAGCCTGCTTTTAGGTCGAAAAATACTCATTCCTATTTTGTCCAGAGATTTTCTTTTTAAAAATCAAGATTGGATGTCAGATTTTATTAAATGGATTTTTCACATCAATGGAGATCATTTGATTTTTCTCCTTAGATCTGTTACTATAGTGAATTATATGAATAGGTTTTCTAATACTGAAACATTGTTATGTCTGGGATAAACCCTACTTTTTGTTCTGTGGAGTTCTGTTTGCTAATTAGTCTGTTTACTAGATTTTTTTTAAAAGCATCTCTTCATACAATGGAAATTCTTGGTCTTAATTACATTACTATTTTATGTTACACTTCCTGCTTTTGTGTGGCTCTTGTAAAACCATTTTGCTATATATGTCTTTTTTCTTAGCTAAAGCTAGGACATTTAGAGAGTTTTTATTTCTCTTGTTTTGGCTTTCTTTAAAACAATGACATTGCTAACCCCCTTGAGCTCTGATTTTTTTTAAACTGTACGTACTAACACCCATAGGGCAGTGACAGAATTAGTGTGTTCTACTTCTTCCTTTCCATCTTGATTATCATTTTATTAATTGTCCTTTATATACTTACTTATACATGGTTTTTTAAAATTTATTTCTTGTTTTGTAAACTGCATGGTATCTTTGACTCTGGTTGTATTAATGTACATACATGGCCTCTCTCCTGGGTAATTAAAATTCTCTTTTCATAGGTGGTATTTTGCGATGATTTCTGTGTCTGGAGTCTTCTCAGTCACATTCTCTGTGATATTTGCATATGTCGCTGATGTCACTCAGGAGCATGAGCGGAGTACTGCTTATGGATGGGTAAGGTGATAGATTTTGTTTTTTAACCAGAGAAATAATTAACATTATATTAAAAATTCACTGAAAAGTGAGATTTGAAGTAAGTGATAAATATTGATTTATAGAAAGGAAAATCTGAAGCAATTGAAATAAGAAAGAAGACTTACAAAGAGTTAAAAATAGCAAGATAGACATTCCTAGTAATATATTCTTTGGTTTAAGGGTTGGAAGATTAGCAGGAATGGCTGAATTGTTGTTGCAATGTTTTTTTTTGTTTTTGTTTGTTTTGTTTGTGTGATGTGGGTAGTTCCCTGGCTGGGAATCGAACCCAGGCCACAGCATTGACAGTGCCGAAGTCTTAAGCCACTGCACCACCAGGGAGCTCCCTGCAATGTTTTTTAAAAGTTGATTCACTTTGTTTTCTATTAGCTGGTCTCTTGACAGTCCCTGAACAGTAAACAGGTGCTGAGGTTAGAAGTCTCTGTCCCCTGATTGGAATTGCAGAGGTGTTAGAATGTCAGCCGTGTCAACCCAATCGCTGGCTGTGTATCTCATCAGTTATCTGGGACTTGACACTGCAGAAAAGGGATTGCACTGATAATTCAGCAAATAATTGTTGAATGCATTACAGAAGGTGGAGGAGACCTTTTCGGGGTATTTGAGTACTTACTAGACACTTGTTTCTAGTTTTCCTGGGCACGCACGATAGTGGTGTTAGGGTCACGTAGGAGAAGAGAGGTCTGGAGAAGACGCCGGTTGAAGCCTTTTATCAGTGTCACATCCTGGGACCTACTCAGCCGGTCGGGATGGGCGAGGGCGTGTGGGCATGCTCAGTGTGGGAACCTGTTGGGGCATGTTGGTGTTGCTGGAGAGGAAAAATGTTCCTTTTCATCTTCTAGGCTCTTTGGCTGGCCTAATAGTTAAATTGAAATGAGACAGATTAACAAGGGAGAAGAAACAACTGTGATTTTACACACGCAGGAGCCCCGCAAAGACACGAGCGACTCAGGACGCTCTGGCCGCTGAGGCGTGCTCGCCATGCTGAGCTCAGGACAAACAGGGTGGGCTCTGGGCTGCACAGGGAGGAAGACATCACGGAAGGCTGCAGGAGCAGAGCTCACAGCTAAGTGATTGTGGTAGAAAGAGCTGTCCTTGGTCACAGCTCTCCTGGCACAGGCTCCCTTGCTGGAAGTTTTTAGGCTGTTGGGGAGAAGTGCAAAGCTTCCCCTGAGTGTTCTGGGTTTTAGGTGCCTTCAGCTCACAACACTCCACATGCCAGAGGGCACAGTTTTGGGTGATTTATGCTGCTCCCCTCATTATGTGTTGTGTCCTGCCCCCCACGTTGCTGAGTTTGAAAATGTTTACAATAAGACAGACGAGCAGCTATCTGGCTGGATAGTTGAATAGGTCGGGGGTGGGGGGTGGGGGGAACCGAGTGCCAGAAACCCAGTTTACTTCTCTCCTTTCCCAAGTGTTACTTTCTCTTTTAAATCCCACTTCCTGTCGTTCCATGTTGACTGATGGAATGAATAATTAACACAGATCAGTGATGGACACGTAACTCGGTCACTGCTGTTCCACAGGACACAACAGCAGTTTTTACCTTGTTGACGTGAGACATCAGTAGTTTAAACACTTCCTCTGCACCCTCCCTTCTCCTCTCGCTGCTGCCGGCTCACCCTTCTCTTCCCTCCTCCCCTAAGCATCTCAGGACCTGGCCTAACAGCCAGGGCAGAGCCCCCCTGACATGCCAGGGCAGGGTGTTGGAGTGCTGGGGGAGCGGCCGAGGGAGGAGCTGGTGGAAGAGCTCCGAGGGGGCGGGGTGCTCAGGGTCCTCCCACGGGCAGGGCAGGAGACAGCGGACAGGTGAGGAAAGCCTTGGTCACCGCACTTGCACAACTCTTCCCTGCATCGTAGGAAATACCCCTTGAGATGCTCATTTCTCCAGTTTTATTAGGTTTTTGTTCCTTTTAGCAGAAAAAAAACATTCACAAAGCTGTTGTGCTGATCAGTAGGGCTTTAAGGAATGATTTCGGACAGAGTTCTGGAGCCAAACTGACCATGACGTGGCTGCCCTCCCCGTTCAGCTCTTCATTGTAACACGGCGGTTACGGTAACACCTGTTCACGGGGGTGTTGAGAGAAGTCAGTGAGAGAAGCACCCAGCAGAAGCTTAAGGCTCCCGGGACCTGGCTGTGGGGCTCAGGACCCCGACTGGTGGTTTGGGACGAGGTCAGCCTTGGACTTGTGAATTAGAGGTGAAGCAGGTGGGAGACTGCTCCGTAACGTGGATGTTGCTCATTCCATCAGCTGAGAGTCTGAACAGAACAACAAGCAGGAAGAAAGCTGTGTTTGTTGAGCATCACTGCATCCCGTGAACTTTGCCAGACGTTTTACTTGTATTACCTGATGTATCTCTGGCACCTCAGTAGTGCAGGTATTTTTATCTTCGTGTTATGGAGAAGGAAATTGAGATTTGGAAAAGTCATGTAATGAGTCAAAGGTCCCAGGACTAGCAGTATTAGATCTGGGATTCATGTCCGGATCTCTCCGACTCCAGAGTTTAGGGTGAGACATCATAAAAGGAAAGTAGCCCCAGGAATCTTTAATTTACCCTTTTACATTTCAGATGTTAAGATGACAACACTAAAAACAGAAAAGAAGCTTGCAGGCTCCCTATCTTAGAGATATAGGAGGATTTGTTGCAGGTGAATTACAGGGTTGTCAACCAAGTCTACCTGAGGCTCTAAGGAGCATTTTGCAGTCGGTTAAAGAACACACAAGGGCTGTCCAGGGAGTCCCCAGCCACGTAGTAGGAGAAACAGAGGCCCGTATGGCTGGGTTGTTTCTGGGCAGGCCCCATGTGAGATGTGTGTGCCTTTCGCTACTGAACCTCCTCCAGTAAACAAGAAAGTGGTCAGTCTTCAGGGCTGCAGCAACGGAAGGTCATGGTCACTGAGTGAGTCCTCGTCCAGAGAGCGTTGTGGTGAAGACCTCCTTTAGAGTTCTTCACCAGAGTCATGGTGAGCAATTAGTCAGAGGGATTTAGAGAAATATACAGACTTAGCACGTAGGCTGCTTTCAGTTTTCAGAAAGCACAGCATTTTGTGTAGAATTTCGTGGGGTCTTAGCTCTCAGAACCTCGCTTACTCATCCAACCAGCCCTTACTGAGCACGGCTGCTGGGGAGGATCGAGTCAGGCAGCCAAGAAGCTGCTGCTGCTCTCCGCCCCTGTCTGAGACCTCAAATTTGGTAACTAACCTGACTTTCCCCCCACATTCCACAGGATTAAACTGTCATGTAGTTCAGTATTAAGCAGAGATTTTCTCACTACATTCCTATTTTTCTCCCTGTGACACATATTTCTCTCTCTATGTGTATTAGTTGTGTTTTACTTTTTGTGTACTTGAAGAAAATAGACTCATGTCGCAGGTGCCTCAATGCATGCACACCTGGGGGTGGAGGGAGACAGGTGAGGACAGGGGCAGCCGCGGAGGGAGGGCAGGCAGGCAGGAGCAGGGAGGGCTGCCCCTCTGCACCTGAGGCACCTGCCCCCTGCAGCTGCGCCATCGAGTCAGCAGGAGGCTTTGGGCCCTTCGGATGGGGGACAGGGACCAGGGACAGGGACGGATCAGGGCCTCCTGAATAACAATGCCCGTTTCTTCCTCTGTTTTGCAAGACTTAGAAGAGGTTTCATCAAGATTTCTGCCTTTGCTAATTTCCCGTTTTCTCCATGGCAGTTTACAAATACTTAAATTACGGAAACACCGGAAGGTAATCAGAGCACTTCTCCAGAGCAGGGTTGCAGTGTGTGTCCTCTCGTGTGGGAAAGAAGACTTTGACAGTGCGCAGTGGATTTAACTACGAGCGTTGATCTCACAATCAGTATTTCTTTCTCTTCCTTTGCATCTGAACTAGCTGCTGTACCCCCTCCAAATTGCAGGGGGGTCGGGCTTATAAAAGAGTTATTATCTATTCAGAACTCCTGTGTCAGATGTTTACATATTAAGTCATTGTTGTGTAGATAAAATTTAATTCCATTGCTCTTAATGACCCAATCTTAAGTCGCTGAAGAATTTATTTTAGAAAAAGTCGAATTGACTAAAAGACAGTTACGATAGCATAATTAGAAATGCCTTTTTGGCAGATAATGAAATAAATGGGTGTTTTCGTCTGTGTACTCCATGATTTGTAGATGCTTTACGGTGGGAATGCTGTGGAATTATACAAAGCACTTGCAGCTGAAATTTAGCAGCTGTCAGTCTGTACATTTTCGTGGGAAAGGTTAATTTGAAAGGTTGGAAAATGGCTTCTTGTTCCATCTGTTCGAAGTTATGATAGTGATTTAACGTTTGTATTGCCGTTTATCTGTACATTGTATGATAGCGTATCTTCTCAGTTTACATACAAAAATGCAGAAAGGATTAGATGACAGAAAACTTAGGAATGAATGAATGACCCATTCTCTACACACTGCGCTGTTGGCTCTGTGGTCTCCAGTGTTAGGTGGAGGCTGGGGGTGACAGTGTGACAGACGTCCACAGCCCAGGGGTCTCTGTTTAAAAGGCTTTGACTTTTCTCTCAGAAAATCTTTTGTTTTTGTTGTTATGACTTAGTTTCTAAGAATATAAGGGGTTACCGCCCCCACCAAGTAGCAGTGAAACAGTGTACGATATTTTTAAATTTTTTATTTTTTTCAGTTACACTTGGCATGCATATTAGCTTCAGGTGTACCGCATAGGGGGTAGACGTGTATATAACTTTAAAAGAAGACTAAACTGTATAAGCTTTACGAGGAAAGTTTTCACAATTTTTATTTTTAATAACAATGTTATTTCTTACTCTTGTAGCTTTCCAGTTAGTTAATAGTTGGTGAGCAAATACTTCAAACAGAATTACTCTAGTTTTCTTTCTTTGTGAAATTTGTGTGCAACACATTCCTTTTGTCTTATTTAAAGCCAGGGAGAATGGCTGTGGGTGTGCACCTGTGGGGCCTGGGTGTGAACAGGAATGTGGGTGTGCACCTGTGGGGCCTGGGTGTGAACAGGAATGTGGGTGTGCACCTGTGGGGCCTGGGTGTGAACAGGAATGTGGGTGTGCACCTGTGGGGCCTGGGTGTGAACAGGAATGCCGTTGTGCACCTGTGGGGCCTGGGTGTGAACAGGAATGTGGGTGTGCACTTGCAACAGCTGGAACCATGGGTGAACATGTGCTTTTCCCGCAGGTCTCAGCCACCTTTGCAGCTAGCCTGGTCAGCAGCCCGGCCATTGGAGCCTACCTCTCAGACCGGTATGGAGACAGCCTTGTGGTGGTGGTGGCCACAGTAGTGGCTATCCTGGACATGTGCTTCATCTTCCTGGCTGTTCCGGAATCCTTCCCAGAGAAAATGAGACCGGCGTCCTGGGGCGTTCGGATTTCTTGGAAACAAGCGGACCCATTTGCGGTAAATAAAAATGTGAAACATTAATTTTTTATGTATTGTTCTAAGCCACACAAATAAAAGAACATTTCTTCATCCTCAGGCATCCCAGCAGTTTTTTATCCATTTCTTTCTCCAGTAAAAACAGGAAATTTAGTTGGAAGTAGAGGACAGGTACAAACTGCACCAAGGAGCATGTCAAGCCTGTGGCTGCTGTCAGGGAAGAGAGAAAAAAATGCCCAGTGAACCCCTGGTGTGGGAAGAAAGGATTGTTTTCTTTTTGCATGCAGGTTTTCATTTGTTTTTTAATAAAATAAATGAAGGTGTCCATTTGAAGTGGTCATTTTCATTCACTTAAGTTCTGATTAAAGTCATTGTTTTCTAAGTTGTTAATGCACAGCCACTGAGACCAGGGGCTTGGAACTTGAGTTTGCAGACTGAGTGGGTTCTTCGTTTTCTTTAGTTTTGGGGGGTTTGGCATGGAGAAAGAGTACTCAGAAGAAGAATCTCACCTCCTCCCACCTTACCAGGTTTGAAATTGTTCTTAAAAAAAAATATGCACAGAGAAAAAAGAAAGCAGAGTTTTATTTTTGCTTTTATCCCTTAAGTTTACCGGGGAAAAATACATATAATAAGAAAACTTACTAGAAATTCTTTTCGAAAAAGCCCCGAGGCCGTGAGCTGGGGCCCTGGCCGCTGTTTGTTCCTGGTGGAGAAAGAGGGAAACCAGGCCGACCCCCTTCTTGTCACAGGATCATTCAGAAACCCCGCTGAGCATGGCAGCCCGGCCACTTCCTTTTCGGGCAGTTGTGAGGGTCAGTGAGTGGATGTAAATAACTGCCTTTGTGTCCGGTGTGCAGCAAGTTCTCAGTAGACATTAGCTCCTTTTGCTGTCGTATGAAGGTCACAGTGATCGCGGACGCACTGCAGCATGCCCCGTCCTAGAAGACAGTGCTCCTCCTCTTGGCCTGCTCAGCACTCCTGTGTAGAAAGGTGTGAGAAGGAGTTTTGGACAAGCTTATAAACTTCAAAAACCTGTGGCTGGTCAGAGAATCTCGTCATCACTGACCCCATGGCTGGAACACACTTAATTTGTTGACCAGTTTACAGGCAACTTGAATATTAATGTTTTAAAGAATGGAGTGAATTTATGTATAATGAAAACTTTGTACTGTTTATGGCGTTCAAGAAATTGTATTGTGAATGAAAAAGAGAGACAAGATTTTCTCAAAAGGTCCTGGAGCAGTATGCTTTCTGGGTCTGTTTCAGGATGTGGACCAGTATCGTTAAGTAAAGGCGTGTGTGTGTGTGCGTGTGTGTGTGTGTGTGTGTGTGCATTTTAAGGTGTAATATGTGAAACATACCTCAGAAATGAGAACGTGTAACTTCCGCAGAGAGGTGGTGATAAATTTAATGTCAGGTTCACCTCCTTTTATAATCCATTCAACTTGTGGTACCCACCTTACTCTGGACGCCGTTATCAGGACGTTAGTGCCATTAGTGTCTACTTGCTTCTTACGTGTTTCTCTTTCTGCCTTTTCCTAGTCACTGAAGAAAGTTGGAAAAGATTCTACCGTCTTACTAATCTGCATCACCGTGTTTCTTTCGTACCTTCCTGAAGCCGGACAGTATTCAAGTTTTTTTCTCTATCTCAGGCAGGTGGGTAGTGGGAGCCTCATAGCTTTTGCACATGACGAAAATCAAAGATTGGCATGTGTCAAAGGTATTTCAGGGAAAACAGTGTAGAGAGAAAACTCTGTGAACTTGCTTCACGTTGTAACTTTAGGTGCTGCCACACCATTAGGAGTCAGGAAACCTCTAATGTTTCAAAACACAGCAAAATGTTTACTGTGGGAAAATCCTTGAGGTTCCTACAGAAAGAAAACGAGCAGAAACTGAATGTACCATGATGTTTTAAGTCTTTAATAATATCCCTTAAATCTCAGAGAGGGAGAGCTTACTTCAAAGGTGTGCGGCCTGGGCTGACCACAGCCAGCGGTGGGCGCTCTCAGAGGTCAGCATTGCTGTGGCTCCCATGCGAGAACCCATTCATTCTTCCTGTCCTCTGATTTTTAACTTTGCCTGCTCGTGAGAATAACCAGCGGAGCTTCTTGCTGCAAACCTGTGTCTTGTCCTGGAGAGTCTGATTTCACGTGTCTCATTGGTCCGTCCCCCCACCCCTGCCATTGCCCACAGGACTTTTAACATGCCGCCAGGGACTTTGCTCGTGAGCAAACTCTCCGTAGGTAGCATCACAAGTCACATTATTTTCTCCAGTTCTGATGCTTGATAACATTATATGTATTTGGTTTTTAGTGGGTTGGGATGGGGAGGGATGTGGAACAATAGGTAGGCCTAAAATAGAAAATATTATATTAAAAAGTATTTGTTAAATTCTATCTGCCTGTAAGGATTTCTTTTATCACATTTAGATATAAATGACTGGTTAAATAGGTTCAACCTGCAGCACTGCGTTAACTTGCTGTAGGCAGGGTTTTATGAACTTTCTTCAACTGTTTATCCTATAACTTTATGAAAACATAACGTGTATTATGATGATGATGATGATGATGATGTTACTTCATTATTGAACTTGTTGAGGTGACATTGGTTAGTAAATTATATAGGTTTCAAGTGTACAATTCTGCACCCCATCGTCCGTGTGCTGCACCGTGTGCTCACCACCCAGAGTCAGTTCTTCCATCACCACGGATTTGCGTCCCCCTTCGCCTCCACTCCCCCAACAGCTATTGTTTTTATAATACCTACATCACAGTAACGTTGGGCTTCTTTCTGTTCCACAGGTCATAGGCTTTGGATCTGTTAAAATTGCAGCGTTCATAGCGATGGTAGGAATTCTGTCTATTGTGGCTCAGGTGAGTATCATTTTACTCATCACTCTTTTTTAAACATTTTTATTCTGAAACGCCTGTAGGTTCCCAGGACAAGGAAGCACTCATGAGTGTCCCCTGCGCCCTTGCCACTGTGTCCCCTCCGCCCCTGCCACCGTCACATTGCGTATTTCTGTGGACTGTTATCCAACCCCGTGAACTGACGGGTGTGGTCACAGAACCATTCCATTTTAATAGAATGTCGAAGTTGTGACTTAGGAGGAATTTAATACAACCTTTCAGTACTTTTTGGAACACTTCTTGTTCCCTCTACTCGGTCTGTTCAGCAAACACTTGCTTTTATGACCAACCACAGTCTAACTGGCTCAGATACTGCAGAGATCACTTAACCAGTTTCCATGTTGTTTGATGCTGAGAAGTAAGTGGGAGTGGAAATCAGTAACTGTTCGGAGGTCCACTGCCTGCAGGGCTGAAGGCGCGTGCGGCTGCGTGTAATGAGCACAGAGTGTGCACCGTTCCCTCGCCTGCTGTGAACGGGGACCACACACGGCAGGGCACACGTCCTGCCATCATGCACGGCGTCGTGGAACGGCTCGAGGCTTTTCCCTAAAGCAGCACGTGCCGCTCTGACGCGGGGCAGGCCGCGGGCAGCCCTCTCTCTGACCGCTCTCTGGGCGGGGGAGCGGCTGCAGAGCTGTTCCGCCGGCACGTCAGCGTGGACAAGGCTCGTAGGAACGCAGCAGGGCAGGTGTGCTTTTATTGTTGGACAGTATCAGCAAATGTAAATTGTGTTAAACTTGCAAGTGCCTCATGATTTGCGTTGATTTATGTTCATTGCAGTTAGTCAGCACAGGCCTTTTCAGACTATCAGCTGGTCTTTTTTAGCAGAGTGAGTGAGAGTTAAAATCAGATACACACCAGTCCAGCTCTGTGAAACTGCTCACCTCCAGCACATCCCACCTGTTGTATACAGGGGCTTGCTGTTCGCTGGTGGCTAAGTGATGGGCGTCTCTCAGGAGACACGGAGGCGTGTCCCTCTCACTCACGATAATGGGGTGAACGGCTGTGAGGACCTTCTGGGGGACGTGCTAGCAGAGCCCCAGATAGACAAGTTTCTGGGAAGGAGGCCACAGGCCCTGCGGCCCAGGTCTGTGCTTCAGCCCTGCCGCAGCCCTGCACGCTCTCCAGGCTCTCATCGGTGCTGTGCTGTAGGTCCCTGCTGCCAGCGGCATTGACCTGTGTGCGCATGTGGTCTCTCAGGGTCACCCCCTTTGCTTTGCAGACCGTCTTTCTTACCGTCTTGATGAGGTCGTTGGGGAATAAGAACACTGTCCTCCTCGGCTTGGGCTTCCAGATGCTGCAGCTGGCCTGGTACGGCTTTGGATCTCAGACCTGGTAAGCCTCTCTCACGGCCCACAGGTGAACTCAGACAGGCACACCTCGAAGAGCTTGCGCTGCCGAGTGTGAGGCGAAGGGAGAAACGGCTGCTTCGCTGGTTTGCTGTGTTCAGCGTTTCTTCAGAAGCGGTGGAGACTCAGTTTGGGGAATGGTAGACCTGGGTGATTTAGGATGATTTGCCAAGATTATCTTTACTTCAGCGGCTTTCACTGACTTGTTACTTAATTAAATGTATGTGCTTCCTCCTCTGACCCCCACAGTTCTGCCTGCCTTTTAAACACATTTGCCAGTTTTTAGGGACATCACGTGTAGTCTAAAACAAAACAAGACGACAAGGATAAAATGATAGCAGGGTTCATTGCTGTGATTAGCTGAGTGGCCTTGGGCAGTGACATCACCTTTAGAACACAAAGTTAGACGTACTGAAACCTCAGATCTGCTCTGAAGTCCCCTGTGCCGTGAGGCAGTGGTCCCTGCCAGCAGAGTGGACTCCCACAAGCGGGAGGGGCAGAAGGAAGGGAGGCGAGGCCCGGGTGCTGCTTTGCTACCTGGCAGGCTCCCCACTGCGCCCAGGTACCAAGTTCACGTCTGCATCCTGAGTACTGCAGTGGCCGTGACGTCATTTAGAGAAGTGGGGACTGCTTTGGAGGCCATTTGGTTCTTCAGTTAAGATTTCAGTCCTGGAGTTCCCTGGTGGTGCAGTGGCTTAAGGCTTTGGCGCTGGCGCTGTCAGCACTGTGGCCTGGGTTCGATTCCCAGCCAGGGAGCTACCCACATACCAAAAAGCAAAAAAAAAAAAAGATTTCAGTCCTATGAACTTTGGTTCAGTAGCTGATTCAGTCAAGCTCATACTTTGTTAAAAATACTTTGTCAAAAAAGAAAAAGATTTTGTCTACCTGAGAGGGTTTTCCTTAAGATGTGCTTGTCATCCATCCCCGAGGACGTCTGGCCAGGCCGGGGCCACAGGCTTCTGTCCTCTCACTCAGCACTGACACACACGGAACTCCCCCTTTCATTGAGAAGAGGACAGAAGTCTCCAGGCTCCAGGCTGGAGGCCTGCAGGGGGCCGTGCTGCAGGCCAGGTTTCCGGTGTTTTCTGCCGGTGGCACATTCCTTAGTGGTACATCAAGCAGCAAGGGCAGTGGGAAGGGGACCTTTGAGAAGTTTTAAGAAAAACTGGGAAATGGTTGGGGAAAATGTGGTATTTATAGGAACAAGAAATCCTGTTGAACTTCATGAAGCTTCCATCTGAGACCGGTCCTAGGGGAGCCAGAAAGAACGCATTCCGAAGGAGTTAAAATAGAATGAAAAAGTGAACCTTTCCCAGTCTGAAGTAATCCGTGTTGATGGAGCGAAGTGTAACCTCCCGGGTTCAGGAGGAAACAGTACCCAGAGCGCTCAGGCAGCGGTCCTGTCGTTGCAGGATGATGTGGGCGGCGGGGACCGTGGCCGCCATGTCCAGCATCACCTTCCCGGCCGTGAGCGCCCTCGTCTCGCGGAACGCAGAGTCCGATCAGCAAGGTGAGGCCGCTGCCCCCGCCCCCGCCCCGCAGCCGCGCCTTCCTGTCCCCACGTCGTCGTCGGCGGCGGCGGCGGCGGCCCTCAGCGGTCCCCCCCCCCCCCCCCCCCGGGCACGCTGGCCTGTGGGGGAGGCCTGTCGTCCTGCTGCTGGCCTCGCCTCCAGAGCCCTGCGAGCCGGCGGGGGCTGCTGCCTCCTGC